>VYZP01053834.1:100006-187952 GCA_013400635.1 Hypocryptadius cinnamomeus
TTTTGGTTCTTAAGGAACAGGGAAGGGCAGGTCATTGACTTTTGATTTTCATGGGAAGATTGACTCCGGAGTGCTCGCATATCCAGGAGCGGAGCGAGGGGGTATTGACAGCTGGGCTTTGGGGAGGGGGGCTGCGGGAGGAGGGATGGCTTGTTGGGGAAAAACAAGGGGAGATGGAAAACAAAGCCCAGAGAGAGGGAACAGCAGCTGCAGTGTCCCAGGCTGAGGGGCCACTGCTCCTTGGTGCTGGATGTGTGTTGTGCTTGGACTCACTGAGCTGTGGTGGAGAAATATCAGGATAATGAAAGAGGGGAATAGTCTGCTGTAAAAGGAGCTGGAGAAGTTGTGCCGTGTCCCTCCATGTGTGCTGTGGAAGGGTAGAGAGGGTGCTCAGTCAGCCCTTTCACACCTTCTCACTGCTGAAGAGCAGTTTGTGCCAAAGAAATCTAGGAAGCCAGGTGTGTTTTGCCAAGATTTCTTAGTAAGTTCTACAAGCTAAGAACAATAACTAAAGGTGTTTTTTTAAATTAATATTTTCAATACTTCTTTCATCTGGCACCTGCTTTGCTTGTGCTCTGTGTTAGAAATAATCTGGATGCTGAGGTGTGCTCGTGTAAATACACACCAGGCCATCTATTCCCCCTTCCCAGGTCCTGGATGTGGACACATGGATATGCATCCAGTCTCGTCACCCCCTCTCCTCAGAGGCAAAAATGCACACCCCATCCTCTGCTCCCTGTGACCCTCCTGCCTCTGCCAGCACATCCCAGACTTTTCCCTCCTCCTCCTCCTCCCTTCACCCTGCGTGCTCATTCCCAAAACGGTCACAGCCTGCAAGACCTCGAGTCGTCATTTGTCTCCTTTTATCCCATTAATCCTGTGTCTTTCTCATCCCTCCCTCTACCTCTGCCATTATTTCCCACCCTCACTGGGTGCCAGCAGCTCTATCCCCAGCCAAGTTTCCCACTTGCAGTGGTTTTTCCAGCATTTTCCTCAGGAAGGTTTTGGTCCCTTTTGAGCATTATGTGTGGGATACAAGATTGTTATTCAAAGTAAATTTTTTTTTTTCCTCCTAAGAAGTCCACACTCTAAGTGAAGTTGCAATTCATTACAGCCTAATCTCATAAGCTATTACAGTAACTTCAAGGCAAATTAAATTTGTGTGTGGTTTTGCAGGTAAAGAAAGCATGGAAAGAGCCAAAACAAACAAGTTTGGCCCTTAGTGCTTCCTAAGACAGGACTGTCTCCACTCCTTTAGGCTCTTTCCTTGGCACCCAGGCTTTATTTTGGGCTCCAAAATGTTGATACCCTTTGGAGCAGCTAAACAAACCCCTCTCCTTGCTCAGGGTACCACACCTGGTTGTGTGACCTAGTTGTAAAGGTTTCACCACTGCATGCTGAAAAAACACCACCTAAAATCTCAGAACCATTTCCTTTTTTTTTTTTTTTTGGTTTTCATCACTTAACCAAGTTTTGGCAGCAAAAGCCCTGTCGGCTGTGTCAGAAGTTTCTTCATTCAGTTAATTCAGGTCATTTAGAGCTGGGAAACTGATTGGAAGCTGGGAAAATACTGAGAAATAATAATTTCCTTACCCAAAAATAATGAAGAAATTGTGAGGAAATGAGATCTGCTAGTTGTGTGCTCCTGGAGAGCAGGGTGACAAGAGGTGATGGCCAGGTTTTTTCTTCCACTCTCTGAAGCCAAAGGAAAGTCAAGGAGGTAGGAGCTTTCTGCCAAATTATTGGGGTTTTTAAAAAATATTTCTCTGTATTTTTGAGACAATTTAGCACGGTTTCACTGAGTATGACTTCACAGATGACAGTACAGTTAAGTACCTCTTCATAGCCTGATCTTACAGGCAAATTTTCATTAATTCTTTTGAATTGCCTGTAGTGGGCTTGTGAATGTGTATCAAGATATGCCAACATATGAAAGCTGTTTGTTTTATTTAGATGTGTATGTGATGTTCCTCTGAGAAGTGCTGCCTCCTTTAATAAGCAATACTTCTTAATGTTTATTTTTGGCTTTTTAACAAAACTTCTTTTGTCATTAGTTGCTCAGCTGGTCTTGTGAAAGTATTCTTTAATTTATTTTTTTTAAACTCTTGTGAAGTCCATCAGCTGAATTTCCCTCTTTAGAGAGCTGGGATTCCTTTCACACATGCAACAATTAAATTTACAGAGTTGCTTAATTTACAAGAGTTGCTCTGAATTGGAACTGTTCTCTGCAAAGGCACAGAACAGCAATCCAAGGCAAAGTCCCTGGTTTTTGATGCTGGCTGAAAGCAAACCGACCCACACTGCCCAGCATCCAAAAAACCCTGGGGTTAGTGCTGCACAAAGATCACTATAGGAAGTGGCTGAGTTGTTTCTTTTTCCTTTCCTAGCGCTGTCTTTTATCTGAATCCCCGCTTTGCTTGAGCTTTAGAAGTCAAATGAGCAGAAGAAATGCAGTAGATGATTTGAGATGTGTGTGGGAAGAATGGGAGCTGAAAGATTGGCTTTCTGAGGACTTCGCTCAGTTCCTGCCATCCCAAAGGGACCGCCGGGAGGTTATTCTTCCTGACTGCATCTCTGCAGCAGAATAATTGCTGTGAGGATGGTGCTGTGGAAAAACATTTACTTCAGATTGTCTTTGTTTTATTGGTGGTTAAAAAAAACCAGAACAAAACAACAACAAAAAAAGGGAAAGGCAAGCAGCAGAGGGTAGGGAATTGGTTTGGCTAAATTAAAGCGTTTTTTATGGATAATTTAATAGGTGTAAATGGCATCATGAAAATCAAACAGAAATGTGGGCTCCTGAGTTTTAATGAATATTCTGTGTTTCACAAAGTGGGAACTGTGAGTGTTGAAGCATTGCTGTGCCTTGTGAGCTTCTCAGTCCCGGTGGGAGCAGGAGTCTCTCTGTGCTTGGGATGTGGTGGCGTTGAAAGGATGCAAAGGAAGGAGAAGGATCAGGTATCAGGAGGCCCTGGTGCACTGAAAGCTCCAGGCAGCTGTGTGGGCACCACAGGAACAGGACTCTGGCAGCAAGTGCCTTCTGCCTGCTGGAGGTACCCCTTACTGGGTATTTTCCAGCTGGAAGATCTGTGAGCAAACCTGGATCTCGTGAGGAAAGCCCTGTGAATCCCATGGGATCTCCGCAGTGTGAATGTGTTCATCATGCTGTGCTCAGCTTAGACCTAAGGTGCCTTAATCAATTAGTCCTGGGAAGCAGATTCCAGCTGTAATTGGTCTGATCTGTAATCTTTATCACCTCGTCCAGCAGATTATCCATTTTTAGCTGATTTGTGGGCCTGCATGTCCTTGTGCTCTCAGGTCACTCCCTCTGCTTGCAGCGCTCCTATAGCTGCCTCCTTCCTTTCTGGCAGTTCAGTGCCTCTCTAAACTCACGAGAAGAATTGACTGGAAAAGGAACATCAGGTCAGGAGAAGATGATGTTTGTGTGTTCAGAGAAAGCTGTGTATTATTGCTGTTCATTCAAGCAAAAAAAAGAAAAAAATCTGCTTTCGTTGAATCCAGAGCTAATGTATGAAGATGACAAATCGTGTTGCTCCATGCTGTAGATAGAGAAATGTGGTGCAGTGATGCTGCATAAAATACAGTAATAGCTGGAAAGAACAAAGGCACAAAAAGTGAAAAATTAATTTGTGAAAATTTTGTATTTCTGCAGGCAACTGCCATTTTCATAACAAGTTGTTTCATAACACTGTGGCTGTTACCCAGCATATTTCTTAAGTTGTAGCCCTTTTGTCTGAAGTGGAATGACAAATTTCTGATCCAACCCATTGTGTATATTTAGTGAAATTATTCCAACAGATAGTTAGGGTGGAAAGTAATTCCCAGACATTCCTAGTTAACATGATTTCCAGTTATTTGTCACACCTTCATTTCTGTCCACTATAAAAAGTGAGAGTATTTTCATTGCCTCCCCCCAGGCTCCAGACCTCACTGCTGGCCTTTCTCCACCCCATGCTTTCTGACTTTTTGGAAGTCTTGGGTATTTTGTATTTCTACCCTTTTCTAACCTCTTGCACACTGAAAGGGTGGAATCTCTGATTTATCACTCCCATTGTTTGTATTATGCTAGGCCTCAAGTAGATCTATTCTCTATCTTCAGCTTTTATTACTGATGGTTTTCCCAAGTTTCCTGGCACTTTTTTTTTAGTGGTTGTGTGGTTGGCTATTGCAGAACTGTAATTTTTCTCAAGTCAGTAAAAATCCCATTGCTGTTGGTTGCAATTAGGATTTCACGATCGTGATGAACAAGCCGATTCTCTCTGTGTAGTTTCTCAACTTTTTTCCTCTGCGCATTATGAGAATAAAGGCACACTTTGCTCCTTGCAATTTGGGATAGGCAACTGAGCTGATGCAGTTCTTGTAAGCTAGACAGCTTTTATTTCCAGTGCATGTAAGTGATTAAGTGGTTTGGCAGCTGGTCAGAGTGATTGCTTAAGGATCCCAGCAGCATCTTTCAAATGGAAAACAAGCCAGTAATTTAGTGATATCATTGAGAAACATAACATTCTTTCAAAGCAGGCAAAGATGTTGTGCACGAGGGATAGACATCATCCCTGCTTTTGGCCTCTGCTGGCTCATGCATTCCTATATGCTGCTTAGCTCCACGATAAGCAAAAATGAATGTTGAGTATTTTCTTTAACCTAGTGCAAACTTTCCTTTCGCTAAAGCCACAGGAGGCATTAGAGCACATCCACCCTAGAATTACAGACCCTTGCTTTGTGCTGTGTTAATTGGATTAAGTTGTTAGTGTTATCTCTTCAAGAGGAAGAGACAAACTCTCCCTGGCAGCGTTAGTTAGCATGGGACAGCCTGTTTGTGTGAGTGGCTGGGCTTTGTTGCAATCTTTGGGAGCAAACTGGCAGTGGGGATAGATCTTTCCACCTATGAAAAACAGTACAGGTTATGATCCAGAAATCCTTATCATTCACAAGGCAAGATGAGCAGCAGCATGGGAGGACACAGGCACACCAAAGTGAGTCTTCTGAGTCTCACTCCAGTGCCATACCCTAGGTTTGTATCCTTTCAAATTCCTACTGGCTTTTTTACTGACAGTGCTTGCACACCAGGGGAGTGTTGTCCAGTATGGACAGGGGAATTTCTGTTCTAGCTGCAAAAGCCACCTCATAGTTGTACAATGTTGCTCTAATTGTATACTGTTCATTTTCAGGACTAAAATGAATCACTGTCAGGCTTGTACATAATTCCATGTTTGGTCCTATTGCAGAGGTTGCAGAGCTTGTCTTTAACCACACACACACTTGTTCCATGGGAAATACATTTTCTCAAAAGTGGACAAGGGAAAGCTAACAAACCGTGTCTTGCTCCAATTTCCTTCACAGAAAGGCTTGGATGTGTGAATTGCCTTTTAGAAGGCACACAGCAGTGCAGAGCAGTCTGAAGTACTGTGTGTTTTGGGTGGATGCTGCAGGTCTGGCCGTGGCAGTGCCAAAGGCGCTGGGGATGGCTGGCCCGGCTGTGCTCTCTGAGCGATGTCCCACTGCGGCTTTCCTTACAAATCAAAGCAGCTTTTAGGTCTTGCCCAGCACAATTCTCTTGTCTCATTATTCCTGTGAAGGTAAACCAGTCTAAAATTGGCACGGGCGAGCAGGCAAGAGTCGGGCTGCTTTGTCCAAGAGCTGCCTGCGTCGCAGCTGCTTCCTGTGATTGACGCGGGGGCATCCGGAGAGGAGCAGCCTGGCTGCTTGCACTGTGCAGTGGTTTTGGTCTGTGCTGTGTCTCACACACTCTCCTTGGTGGGTGCTGCGTTCCCCAAGTGGATAAAAAGCCTCCTTGTCAGTGTCTCTGAGTTATTTGGGAGATGAGGTGGGTGCTGTGGCGGTGCTCCTGCCAACACGCACAGTAGTACTGCTTCCATACCCTCTCCTCTCTGTGACTTGGGTCTTCCCTGTCTGTTTTATCCAGCAGTGAACTGAAAATACCAATTACTGGATAATTTGGCCTTGCTTGAGGGAATCAAAGACAAGAACTTGTATGTGTAATCTTTAGCAATGCCACGGCTTTGCGGGAGGGAACGATGATAGCTAGAGGATCCAATTTAATGGGATTTCAGCTCACACTTGCATTCTTTGCGTGGCTTACAGCTCCTTCCTTGTGCAGGGCAGGACTGTCTGGGGGTGAGGGATGCTCTGTCCCCACTGCCCATCAGCCTTGGATGTGACCACCAGTGGTGTCCCTGCATCCCTCAGGCTGGTACCCAGCCCGGGAGCACTGAGGGCAGAGAGGAGCAATTGACCACGGGCGATTGGGCAAATCCCACTGAGGAATTCCTGTAAATTGTGCAGCTCCTTGTGGTCCTGAGAGTAGAAGTCAGCCTGAAGGCTCAAGCAAGCCTGATGTTTAACAAGTCACTGTAATCCAGCCCCTCAAGCTTTATCGAATGCCACTCGCTCTGGTTTTGGTCTGTGATGTGATGTGCACTTCCTTAAATTACTTGGAGTAAGGTCATTAAGATAACTTCTGTATTTTTTTAACTCCCCCTAAAGGAAGGTGTTTCCTGAGAGAGTGCCAGAAAAATTCCCATTTGTTTGATAGGAAGTGTGTGTGATGTTAGGAGAAATTACAGCTTTAAGCAGTCAATGTTTGTGGAGAACAGTTTGCTCTTGAGGAGGTTTCTTAACAGTACAAACTGTTAAGGCACACAAATGCACTCAGTAATGACAAATTAAAAAAAAAAAAAAAAAACAAATCACATAACTAGCAGACAATTTAGGCAAGAATTTGTTTCTTAGGCCCAGTACTTCCAGCTATTAATTTGCTTGTGGTCTGGGATATCAGGGAACTGCTACCAGTGTTTTTTTCCTAGTATGGCAGATTGTATCTGCAGACTGCATTGCTAATGTATCAGCTTTGAATTGAGCCATGGGGTAGTTTGTTCTGAAGAAAAACCTACCGTGTAACTGAGTCAGAAATGGAGAAAAAGCTAGAATTTAACAAATGGCTTTTCATTCTGTCCTACAGGTAGAAAGTAGTAACAGAAAAATTGACTAAGAATGAAGAAAAAAAAAAGTTTTATACTCACTTATATTGCAGGGGAAAAAATACTAAAAAGTTTATTAGCTTGATTAAAAAAACCCAAACAAAAGAAAACACAAAACTTGTTTTCAGTCCTATCATTCTTCTTCCCATTAACAAAATGAACTCTCTAGACCCTTCCCCCAGCTAATGTTATCCTGCACACAGCGACATTCAAAAGCCCATTGACAAGCTGCAAATGATGTGTGAAGCAAGCTCCAGGATTAAGTTTATAACCTTTCCCCAGGGGGAAAGAATTTGGAGGCAGGAATGGATTTGGGATGGTGAAACAAAAGGGTACAATTGAGATGGATCAGGAAAACTCATATTCATATTTAGCTAAATGAAAAATACCAGCCAATCCTTGTTTATGTGGTATCCCAGGGGTTTCCCACACAGGTATATAGGACATTATTTTACAGCTCCTTCTTGCAGGTTTTACTGCTTTTGCTAATGAGAAACCACATTTCTCTCTCTTCAGCTTTGCAGCTGGGATTTGGAAGCATGATAAATAAAATATAAATGGTAGAAGACGGAGGGTTTGTAGCCTGTGGATATTGTTTGCATCCTGGGTTTTGAAAGGCATGTACCTTCCTCTTGGAGGGGTTGTCATTTCCCACTGAGTTTGTTGTGGGTTGGGTGTGAATAGGCTTTGGAGGCCTTTAGAAATTGTTAAATCTCAGCTGTTAATGAAGTGATGGAGCTAGGGACCTCCTCCCCTGCATTAATCAAAGAAACAGCTAGTTCCTTCACCTATCCATAAGATTATTTCCTTTCATCTGCCAGTATTAGTTTCTTTTGAAGTCACTTAGTCTTTGCTCCCCCCATATAAATTGAGAAAAGTTATTTTAAGCAGCTCACTGGGGAAAAGGCAGCCTTGTGACAGATCATTCACAAAAAGAGGTCCGACCACAGGAGTTAACCCCTGTCACCCTGGCATCACTGAGGACCCTCCTAGCTAGCTGGGCCCTGCTGCAGCTGGATGCCTGGGTGAGCTGTGCCCAGCTAGAAACATGGCTTTTACTGGAAATAGGTAATTGAGGAGATCTACAATGGATAGCAGCTAAAGGCCTGCCAGAACTGCTGCTTCTTCAAAAAGATAAAAAACTCTCAACCAAACAGCAAAGCCTGGGTTATAAAATCAGTAAGTGGCATAAATGGGTTCCTGGGAGAGTTATAGGTACTCTGAAGTAAAGTTAGGCTGGTGGGGTTAAAGTGGAGTTCAGCCATTCCCACAAAATGAGCTCACAGACAATCATGGAATGGTTTGAGTTTGAAAGGCTTTTTGAAGGTCATGTTGCCAACCCTCCCTGCAATGAACAGGGACACCTTCTAGAACACCAGGCTGCTCAAAGCCCCATACAGCCTGGCCTTGAATATTCCCAGGGATGGAATCTTTCCACCTCTCTGGGCAACCTGTACCAGTGCCTCACCCCCCTGATCATGAGCGAGTTCTTCCTTATGCTTGGTCTAAATCTGTCCCTCCAGGACAGCTGTGTCCTGTCACAATGGGCCCTGCTAAAAGTCTGTCCCCATTTCCTTGTAAGTTCCCTTTGAGTCCTGGAAGACCAGAGTGAGGTGTGGTGGTCTGACCAGACCTGGCTTCCCAGCTTCCCATATATTGCTCCGCAGAATCTGACACTTAAGCTTTTGGCTTATTTTTGTTTCCTGACAGCACACATATGGAAATGAAAAATCAGGATGGCTTGCTCGTGGCTGCCAAAAATAGGAGTGGAGAGCTCCTCTGTGAAGCTGAGCTCCATCAGCAGGACAATACAACCGGACACACATTCCTCTTGCCAAATTAAGATGTATGCTTGGAATGAGAGGTCAGGCCCCTGCGTCGTTATTCCGTCTGATGCTCTATTATCAAAAATATGATAAATTACTGTCCTCTTTATGCTTGTGCCAGTCCTCTCCCCCTCTAGATCTCAGAGCCTTGGATCACATGTCTTCAATTTTAAGGACAATACCACCTTTCCTCTCTTTGGGTCACTGTATGCTTTTGGCACTTCTGCTCCTTCTGCCTGGGCTGCTATTTTTAAGGGGGGATCATAGTTTGGAAAGCACAGAAATATGTTTTTTCAAGAATTCAAGACAGAAAATATTTGGCAAGGTTTTTTTTGTGAGATATCCTTTGGAAATATGATAGTTCAAAAGTAAGTATGAAGTAATAAATTCAGATTGACAGGAAAAAATTTTTAGTAATAACCAGTCTTTTTCATATAGGAGTGAAGTTGGTATCATCTATCTTTTTAATTGCAAAGCATGAGTTCATATTTGTGTTTCCAGCCCTTCTCTCGACTCTCAGCCCTCACCGCCTGGATTGCAGATGTTCCTGCTGTGTCCACATCAGGGATGATGGAAAGAGGCAACAAACGACCTACAGAAACTAGCCAATTGAGTTATGGAAAATATGCCAACACACATTGTCTTCTGCTCTTCTCCCAAGTACAAAAGAGCTCCTTTTAAGCTGTAATGCCTCCTAGAATTTAAGGACTGGTGTGCTGTGGCTGATCCCTGTCTCCATGTGTCAGAGGGGGTGGTTTCCAGTGATCTGATACTTGTTTGGTGTCTCCAGGTGGTAACCTAAAGGTGAAAGGCTGTGGGCTCCTCCCTAGCCGTTTTTCAGTCTGGTCTTTCTGTCAGAGATGCTTCTGTGGGAGAGAGTGGGGACAACAGGTGACATTCTTCTCAGAGGTGGGCAGTTACCCTGAAGTGGGAAAACAGGAGAACAGCTGAAGGCTGTGTTTGTGTTTGGCACCCTGCAACAGCCTGGTCCTGCACCCCAACTATTTTTTCCTGTGTTCACTTTCAAGCCCTGAGTGTGATTTTTTTTTTTTTACCAAATATCATGGTCAGAAAGCCGGCTGGGTTGTTGTGTGGGGAGGCTGCGTGTCATCCTGTGGCTTTGGGCTGCAATATCCATCAAGCACTTGCTTCTGTGCTATCACTTAAGCCCTTGCACCAGAAAACATGTACATTCCACGGGCTGTCCTGTGTGTGTGTTGGTGTTGTTGCACCTGTTGCTATTGTCTAAGCCAGAAGATGGAGGTGATGGCAAAAGCAGACGGAAGCCGTGGCCATCCACAGGGAGATGTGGCAGCAGCCAGCTGTGAGAGTCCCTCAAGCTTGGATGAGAAGCTCTGGCTTGCATGTCTGGCTGCCTTGCTTTCAAACAGGCTTTTTTTCCCTTGCTGTTCCTTTGTAGTCCTGTTTTATAAAAGAAATCAAAGAGCAGATTACAGTTCTCTGATGGGAGAAGGGAAGGGGAGGCCGTTGCCCAGATCTTCTTTAGAGGTTATCTCAGATGGTTTTCAGATGATGGTGGAAGGGGAGTGTGCCAAGAAGTTGAATCATACAGTGTCATACCAGAGCCTTGAGTCTTCCAGAATACTTTTGTGTCGCACATAATGCCCACATCTTGGATGCTGAGCTCTGAAATGTTTCCTCAGTGTTCCTGTGGTGCTTTGATGAGAAAAAGTCTTTTTGAATTACAGGGATTGGTTAGCTGTCTTTTAGAAAAACAGATTCTGAGTGGTCTTTGTTAACCACTGAATGATAGGTTTTTTTGTGGCATAAAATAGCAGTTCACTTAGACTGCACATTTTTGTTCTGAAATCGGCAGGAGGAGGAAATGCTGATATGGGTGTATACTTGGGAGGAAGATTTATCAAAGAAGCATACATTCACACACCCTCTCTTTTTTAAAGTTATGGTCAGTAAATGATAAGCTTCCTTCCCTTGTTTTTGTCTGCCAAATAGATTTCTAATGAAATTATTTATATGCACTTCCATGTAAAAAATATAAAGCATCACCGGGTCAGTGCAAGGCCTCAGCATCCAATTTGAAGTAGAAGATTGGGAAACTTCAGGCACAACCTCCAGCCTTTCCTGTCAGCACAATTTCTCTCCAGGAAGGGAAGATGGATAAAGTGAATTTCATATTTTATTGTGGATAGTTTGCATATCAGTTTCTTCCTGCTTATTTTAATGTGCATTGATTACAGTGGATGCTCCTTGCTGTTGGCTGGCGTAGCTCTGTAACTTTGACGATTTTTATGGCTTTTTGGCTGCTTCTACTTGAATAAAGCTCATGGTGACAGTGGCAGTAGGACTGGTTGTCATTCTCCATTCCCTTGCAGCGTGAACAGGTTTTCTCCTGCCTCATCCATCATGACAGCACCTCGTGAATTATGAGTTATTAGTCAGAATTGTGAGTTAGTTATTAAAAAAAAACAAACAAGCAAACCCAGAAAAAATGCATGTTATCCAACTTGTAATCCTAAAATCCTAGATACTGAGGGAAGTATTTTCCCCACACCAAGCAAAAATACATGTATAGGAATACTAGACTTACGCTATTTATATTGTTGAGCTTGCCAAGACAGTCAGGATGTAACTTTTCCAGCCAATGAACCCGTGTGTGTACGCTTGCACAGCCTTTTTGCATCGGGGACATGCTTCCTGTTTCCTTCTCAGTGTTTCTCCTAAAATTAGTGTCTTTATGACAGTTGACACAATTGGGTACTTCTAGATAAAATACTATGAGTGAAGGGGAAAAAATGTTACTGATCTTAGTCTTCCTGTCTGAGTGATGCTGGTGGTGATTAGTTGGTACCACTTGGTTTAATTGGTGGTGTAAGCTGTAAAACCAAAGATGTGCTCAACCATCGATGGCCAAACCATCTCCTCAAAGGCTTGGTTTGTACCTGGGCTGAGTGAGATGTAATTCTGGAGACATGTTTCTCTTCTAACACTTTGTTACCAGCCTCTATGTTTTAATGGACAGCCACAGTTAGTTTTATGGTCACCCTTTGTCCAAAGTTTCATACTCACTCTTCCCTGCCCACTGCCCCTAGGATGCAGTGGCCCTGCAGGGACAATGTCCTTGGCAAAGGCAGAAAGTCAGGCTGCCTGTCGCTGCCATGATAGGAATTTTGCCACGTTAGGCAGGGCAGCAGCCTGGGGAGGATGAGTGGTTTGTGCTCCTTCATGCACCCTTCAACTGGCTCTGCATCCCCCTGACAGGAGATAGCTCAAGCTGTGCAGCTGGGCCACACTTCGGGATCTCGAGGGACTTCGAGTCCCACCTGGATCTGTCATCTCAGAGATCACTTCGTTTAAAACCCTACATGTTTGTGCACTTCAGTACTCTGTTTTAAATTCTCCCCTTTGAAAAAGTGCAAAAAAAAATAGTGAAGTGGACTGAATCAAAGAATCGAAGCCCTAGGGATCTTTAGGTGGGATCCAGCTGTGCTTTGCTGTGCTGCAGCAGGAGCAGCAGAGGGAGCACAAGCTAACACATCATTCCTTTACCAAGTGCTGTACTGTCATCACTGATGGATGAAGATCAAGAATGAAAAAAAAAAAAAACCCAGACTAGTGAGTTTGCCACAGGATAGGTGGATAATATTCCCTGTATTAAATGTGGAGGGATAACAAATGGAAATGTATCCTATTACGGCTTCTGTTTTAGATTTTATGCTCTCTGTGAAGCTCCAGGTTGCATGATGTCAGTGCACTTTCATGCCAGGCTGCAGCTGAGGGGAGATTGATGCTGTGTGGTTTTGGAGGGCTGTGGTGCCATCCTGCCTCGTTGTGTTCTCCTGATAGGCCTGAAGCAGCAGATGAATAATTTTAGGTATTGAAAAGGAAGATGTTGATGGCAAACAACTGACTGAATTGTCTTTGGTTGGTGAGATCAGAGCCATGAGCTGGTCAGGTCCTTTCAGCACACTGGAGCCTGGTCTGGCCTCCAGGCAGGATTTAAAGCAGAGCTCCATTTTCGTTGAGTTTACAGTAATGCACAAAAATTAAATATCTTTTCCTTGAAATCCGTTGTGTCCTTTCAGACCTGGGCAGTGTGGGCTCCCTTTTGTCCATGCAGTCCTTGCCGTCCTGCCAGGGCTTTCAGAGTGGATTGTCATCAGCAATGTCACCAACTCTTATTTGTCACTGTTGCCTTAACCCTTAGGCGTGCAATTTTGTCAGTTGTTTTCCCCATAATCAAAACTTTGGACAGCATTGGATTTCCTCCTGCCAGTTCCCAAAGCAAAGTTCCAAATAAGGTCAAAGAGGAGAGATATATTATCTTTTTTCCCCCTCTGGGAGTTTTAATAAACCAAATGCAAGCTTTGGTTTTTTCTTTTAGATTAGAAATTGCCAATAGCAAATTTTTGCTTTGTTGAATTATTCAGCAGAAGTAAAGGTTACTGAAAAGTGCTCAGATAGATGGCTGGAGACCCAGAGCAGTAACTTTAAAAAGTTGCCCTGGCAATGCTGGGGGCAGGAGCCATTTTTGGTCTCAGAGAACAGAGTTGTCTTTGTGCAGATAAAATAAAAGCAGTGGTGTGCTTGGACAAATTCACCCTTTGCACCTTGCTGTTTTATTCAGCAATTTGCTTTGTTTCTGAGGCCACTGCTGAGTGTACAGTGCGGATAGGCACGGGCTGCTAGGAGTGCACAGGTTATCTGAGCAGGTCAGGCAGCAAGGGCATTGTTTTCCAGGAACACTTGTCCAACATGTAGTTGCACAACGCTCAGAAGTTGGATGCAGACAGTGGCCTTTGTAGTATTCATTACCTGTGAAATTAATTACCAGCTCCATAGATTTTTAATGTGTGATTTCCTTGATAGCTTCTTTTAAGTAGCTTCTGGAAGCAGCTGTTTGTTCTCCTAAGTATTGATTTTTTTTGGGTTTTGGAGAAGCTTCCCTGGTGTATCCCATTGATAGTTCTCCCATGAATCTCCGCAAGGATCAAGTGGGCTCTGAGCACGTCAGCTGCTCTTCCTGAATTTATCTAGGGTTTTCTGTGGTCTACTGCTGCCCAGGAGCCCATCTCCCATGGCCATGAGAAGGAGATTAGGCAAGGAATAGCATCAGGCTGAAAGGCCAGAGAGACCACCATGCCATCCAGCCTGATCCCTGGCTTTCACAGGCTACAGGGCTCCTCTGCTTATTAAAATGTGTCCCTGGGATATCTAGTCTTCTCTAACTAGCTGTTTACCTCCAGCACAAGCAGGAAAACCTTGCCTGGTTTTATTCATGCCAGTTGTTTTCCTTATGGGAAATCTCATAATAGGTTAGAGCAAGGTGAGATCCAGTTACGGACTCGTTTGTGTGAAGAATCTACTTATAAAAACACGGAAAGTCTAGTGCAAGACCTCTGTCATTGAATACCTGCTGCAAAACATGGTGACCTGTTCTAGTCTGTGTTTTTACATGACTCCTTTTCGTTTACCAGAAGCAGGTAACCAAAAATCAGAAGCCACAAATTGACATGACCGTGGCCTTTGCTGTTGCCAACCATTGGTAGAGAGGTGACTTTATCCAGCATTGGTACTTTACCCATAATAGTCTTAAACACAGTAGTTTTAAGGAAAACCTCCAGACACTGGTATTGAAGAGGTAGATTTTATTTTTCTCCTTTAAAATGATGTTGCCTGTATGAATATGATTTGTCATGACTTGGTTTAGCTTTAGCCAGCTGTTTTTTATTGAAAAGCTGATCTTGTTTCACCAGCAGGAGGGCTCAGAAGTGAGAGAAGTAGCACCCAAAGAGCAGAATTCTAGCATCATCTATAAACTTCCAGCACTGGCTGGTTTTGCTTCTAACCTTTCCTGTTTGTTTAATATAGAAGCTGGAGATTAATCTGTGGCATTTTTGTGTGAGTGAGCTGTGAAGGTAGTTCTCTTCATATGTGCTTCTGTCTTACCAATATCCTGTGTGGGGAGAGAAAAATGGACATTTGCAACAGAAAACCACTGTAATTTGTGACTTAAGTTACTTTTTGAGGTAGCACAAAAAGCGTTATATGAGCATACCCACCTGTGCAGATGTTAAAGAAAACTCTGAGCTTTGGGACTGGATTTACACAGACGTTTTTGCAATTGAGACCTCTCTGTAAATAACGAGGCAACCACAATTGGCTTTGTCACTTCTCATTTCTTTTCCTTTTTCTGCCCTGAGGAGCAGGGTTTGGCTCCAGGGCTCTGCTCATGGGCAGTGTTTGGCAGTGTCCCTCCTGGTGCTGCTCAGTGCTGGTAGCTTGGCCTCTCTGCCCAGGCTGGATGCAGGGCACCTATTGCCAGAAACAGCAAGGAACTGAACAATTGTACACCTGGCAGATCCATTTGTTCATTTCCTTAGATCCAAGGAGAGTTTACTTTACCCTAATCCAGTGTTCGGTTAGTAAATTCTGCTGAGGCATTGATCCTGCTTCCAAAATAATTTTGCTGGTTCTTCAGGGAAATCAAGATGAAAGTAGGTCTACTTGATCTATCAGAGCAGTACTGGAAGCAGCACATGCTGTGTCATTTTAAAGGAAAAAAGTGATCCAAGAAGCTAGAAACCCCTTTAGTCAGAAGAGCTGGAAGGAGGTGGTTCTCTGCACAATTGATGGAGCTGCACAGTAGAGCTCCCTGCCAAAAAGCATTGTGTGTGCTGCAAGTCAAGGTGGGTTCAAGGGAATGTTGGACAATGTATAGAAACCACATCCTGCTCAAGAAATCCTTGAACTGAAAATGGCTGGGAGCTTGGAAGTGTGGGGGGATTTATTCTTGTATATGTCCCAGTGCTTTTTTTTTATTTCCATGGTTTTACACTTGCCTTTTCACTCAGAATTACAGAATCACAAAATCATTTCAGTTGGAAGAGACCTCTGAGATCACAGAGTCCAACCATTAACCCAGCACTGCCGTGTCCAAACAAACCCAAACCCCTGTAGTATGATATATTTTACTTAAAATTTTTTTCTATGCATGCTTTCCATAAATTCTTTCACAAAATGATAGCTATATGGAATTGAAGTTGGGCTCTTTTTACTGCACTGGTGAAAGCCTGAGCAGGTGAACTTTTGGTCTGACTATGAGCATTCTAATGCTGCTGCATAGCAGTAAAAGAAATGAAAGAATGGCTTC
The DNA here is from genome assembly GCA_013400635.1 of Hypocryptadius cinnamomeus. NCBI lineage: Eukaryota > Metazoa > Chordata > Aves > Passeriformes > Zosteropidae > Hypocryptadius > Hypocryptadius cinnamomeus. The sequence goes on from VYZP01053834.1 coordinate 115,984, forward strand.
TGCAGCTCCATCTCTTTATTGGGCAGCAAAATAAATGTTATTTTGGGCTTGGAGCATCAAGGGAGGGATTGCTAAGTCAGTTGGACAGCCTTTTAATGGGAAAGCTACTGATGCTTTGTAAAGACATGTCCAGGGAGTTTATAAAACAGTTCTTAGCATATGTATTTCTCAGAGTGCTTACAGAAGTGCCTGTCTGGGATACCACAGGTACAGTTGATCCTCTCTTTGGGCATGGGGATGAACCAGCTAGCTGATTTCCAGATTTTTCCAGTCTTAGTTCTTTTGTGTTTGTAATGCAGGACAGAAGGCCTTGGCATTGCTTTGAGGACTGCTAATCCTAGCAGGGTTGAATAACTCAGACGTACTCAAATTTTAGGCCAAGCCATGGTATAGTACAATTAATAAATTGCAATTCAAGCTGCAGTGCCCTAAAATAGGAACAAATGTGTTCTAAGCTGGAAAATCAATTAAGGTGTTTACAAATGAATTGCAGTCAATTGCAGGAGGTTTTTTTGTGGTGGGTTACCTTTCTCCCTATTAATAACTGTGAGTCCTATAAACCTCCTAGGTAGGCTTCAAACAAATAAAGACAAGATGTTTTTTCCCCCTCTTTTCCAGGAGATTGAAAAAGAAGGAATGGCTTGCTTCCAACCACTTGTGCTTCTCTAGCAAATACTTACCTGGGTTATTCTGTTAAGGCACATGCAGCCCACGGCACTGCATTGTTCTGGCAAGAACAAGGGCTGCCAAAAACAATACTGAGCTGAGGTTTCAGGTTCTTTCCTTATCCACTGCTGCTTTCTTCATGTGCATCCCTTTTTCAGTCAAGAGGATGTGTTTCACAGTCTCAGGAAGGGCAGTGTTTTTCCGACCCCTGGGTTCATTTCTGAATTTTTTTTTTGGCGATAATTAAAGCTTTGCATAAATATTTCTTTTGATTTGAGTTCAGAGTTCTTCAGCTGCTGCATCTGTGCATGGGTACAAGAGGTTGACTTTACAGCATTGTGGGAGGCACAACAGAAATTCATCATTTCAAAAACCTGGGCAGAAGCTGGTTAGCTGGCTGCCTTTGTCAGAGCATCTTCTTTAGTGTAAAAGACACCAAGGGTTGTTAAAATATTCATGTACTGCTATAACACTAGGGAGGGGGATACATCACCCAAAGAAGTCAAAGTGGGGTTAGATAAATAAATAATGCACATTCAGAAGCCATTGTTATCAAGTAAAGGCTGAGTAAGCCATAGGTTTTATTTAGGTAGTGTGAAGTTTCTTATCAAATTTGTGAAGTTTAAGGTGGGAGATCTTTTGCTGTCTTTTTGGTATAAGAGTATTAGATCAGTGTGTATGTCTTAGTGTCAATATTGCTTTTAAAGCACATATTCTGAAAATACCTTCAAGTATGTATGCATATACTAGGGAAAGACAGCAAATAGATTTAAACCCCACAAAGGAAAAAGCCCGACCAAATCTGAGATATTACTGTTAGTAATATCAGGTTATTGTTCTTAAAATTTAAAAAGTTATTATTTTAAATTTTATTTTGGTGTGTTTCTTTGATTAGAAGTTGAAGAAGCTGTCTTCCATCATGTATTTTGTCACCTAAATAGAGTTAAGAAATTCAGTCTTGGGTAATGATTTGTACTTTTGTGAATGTTTTGTCACATGATGTAACTGAAGCTTGAAATCCTAATGTCCTTTACAGGTGGCATGCCAAAATAGATGATTAATGTTCTCTGAACTTTACAGATGATAATATGTCTACCAGAGACAGATTTCATCAAGACAGTGAAAGGGGTAATTAGAATGAAGGACAGCCTTGCAGAAAGGGGAGACATTTGTTATTAAGAGCGCTATAAAAATATTTCCTTCTGTAAACACAGCTGCTGTGTGAAATGTTATTTTAAAATATATTGTGAGTGTCATATAAATGTCTAATTGACAGCTGAGATATTGCAGAATGTAATCTGTGCATGTGGGTCAGGAGAAGAAAGCGATAATTCAGTGACGGGCCTTTTTTGACACAGTAGTCACAAATCCAAACTTTGCGTGCTTCATGCCTGCAGATTTAGATAATATTTAGCTTTTCTGATGGGATTTAAGTTGTCCAGGATGTGCCTCCTGCCCGTAATGCTGGTTTGAGCTCGATCAAGAGCCTGGTTAAACCTGTGTGCAGGGCAGCAGGGCAGTGTTTCCCTGCGTTTTCCCTTCTGAGCCTGGCACAGCTGCCTTCAGTTGGCCATGTGTAGATGGCAGCATTTACCTACCGTGCTTTCCTCTTCACAGCCTTCAGGTGATGGGGATGAGCAGTTCTCAGGGCTGTAAAAAGTAGGCTTTCAGAAAAGGAAGTTGGCTGTTTGAGCTAGAAAAAGGCAGTGCTGGGTGTTGGTGGGTCCTGGTGAGAAGCACTGCTCTTGGACCCTGCCTCTGGGCCATCATACTGGAAATGGTGACTTTTCCTTTCCCAGAAACAGTATTCCTATTTGTTGGGGTCCCACCTGAATCTTGTTTTTCAGTGAAAAATCTGTATGAGAGCCCTCCAAACTGTTTTTACCTATTTGAGCTTTGCCCTTTTTTTATTAAATGGCTGCTTCCTCATTATTCAAGTTTAACTTGAATAAAAATATGAGGAATACGTAAGTTATTACATGTAGATTTTTTCTAACTTAGTTAAAATCTTTTAAGTAGTAGTGTGCATAAGGATTAGACCACCCCCCCCCTCCCCCAAAAAAAAAAAAATCTTACCATGAAGTCCCGCTTTTCAACAATTAAGATATAGGTTTTGGAAAGTAAACACTGCATGGCCCAGAATTTGAATGCAGCACAAGGCAGCCTTTTTCATTTTGCAGCACTAATGCAAAATTAAGGAGAATTTTCAAATTTTATTGCTCTTTTCTTTTGACCTAGTCTATCCTCCCACCCTGAAGGTGCATATAATCTGTTGAACTGTTATTCCTCCCATCATGTTGCACTCAGCAATCCATTGCAGGGGAGCTCACAGGCAGCAGCTGGTGTGCTTCAGGGCAGGTGAGTTCCTGGGACATGTCTAATGCTATGAGAAACACTCCAAACTTGGAGTCATCTCATGGGAAACCTACTGAAAATTACCAGATCTCTTTCCTTCCGCCAGCATCCCATAATTGTAAGCCATCAGAAATAGCATCTCAGTGCTGCTCAGATCCACTTGATCCCTGTGTGTTTAACCCCTGTAAAACTAGTGGCCAGTTAGTTTGTGGAGCTACCTTGATTACTTCCACCTTGCGGAACAACAGATTGTTTAATTTTACACGAGTTCAAACTTCTGCTGTATTGCCAATGCACACACCTGGGGGAACACCTTTTAACTTTCAGATTGCAAACCAAGGCATGTTGGCCTGAGAGGAAGAAGCTGAATCCATGTATTTCCTATCTTGTTGATTCTGTGTTGTTTCTTTGATTTAAAGAAAGATTGCAGGAACAGGAACCAATGCAAACTCTGTTGCCTCTTATTTTCAGACTGTGGTTGTGGGAACACATTTTACTGCAGCGGGCTCAGCCTGCTGGAGAACACTTAGGTCAAATGATGAGGAAACATTCGGTGTTTGCTAGCAGGGATCACAATTCAGTATTCTACCTTCTGTAAACTCAGATTTAGAATGTACTGCACAGACTGCCTCTGCCCCAAGGAGTTTGCAATACAAATAAAATCAGAGCAGAGTGCACTGAGGAAAGCAGAAAGGAAATACCTAAGATTGGGGGGGAAAAAAAAAAGAAAAATCTTCAACTTACTATTGTTGGCTCATATTTCTGGCTATTATATTAAATATAAAATGATATGAGAGCAAAAACAATACCTGGAAACTCCATGGTGTCCAAGAGTAGGAGAAATCTCTCTGTACAGGGTTTTAGTATTATAAGATTTTTATAAGAGTCCATGACTTTGCAAGTTCTGTTGCCATAAGGATTGGCAGTGAAGCATAGTAAAGCAATAAAAGGGCAAGGCGGGGAGCCAAATACTTCTGTTTGTAATTGTGGTGGTGATGTGCAGAGCAGCAGGAAGAGCAAATCAAATGCAGATGGTTTCTGTATGAAGGCCTGACTGTTATTGGTGATAGTGCTCAAGGTGGTGTTGATACTCTCCTATCCCTGACAAAAGGCTTTGCACTGTGCATCATTTAAAAGGGATTGCAGGGAAGTGTCCTGCACATCATGGATGGTGCTGAGCTGCAGTCTGAGGCTTCACTTTGGTTATCCTGTTTTCTCACTGAGGTCTCTGCCAGGTCTTACCAACCACTGGCAGTCACTGTTCACCTAAACTGCTGTGGTATCAGCAGAGAGAAGGTTGGGAGGAATCCACACATTTTCCAGCGCAGAGGCAGGACCTCATGTGCCTTCAGTGTTCCTGGCAGTGACTTCTCCTGCTTCTTCCTAGACACTCCTTCTTTCCAGTGCTGCAGCATTTCCTCCTAGGTGCTAACCTAAGTTGGTTTTATTACTGTGTAAGTCCTTTGGTTTTTAGCCAAAAAAACCCAAACCAAACCTTTTTGTGCTTTAGGGCTATTATAATACAATTTCTCCCCATCTTCCTTTTCGAAACTGAATCTCATCTCTTTCAATATCAGTTTGTGGGTTATGTTCAACTGTAGTTGTCATTGCTCCTCTTTTCTGCATGTTTTCCCTTAGTTCCAGGTAGGCACACAGTTTGTGGTGATTGGGAGTGAAGCTGCAGCTGAGCCTCACCCCCAATGGGCACAGCTGTGAGGAGCAGGTGAGCAGCACTGACAGCAATGAGCCATGGAGTGCCCAGGGGCACTGACCAACCACCAAAGGGAGCAGAGGGCACACAGGTGCAGTGCATCAACAGGAGGGGATAAAAGGCTGGGCTGAAGGACAAGAAGGGCAGATGCTTGTAGCCTTCTTTGGTGTTAGTTGTACCTCCACTGTCAGTTCCACGCAGCTCCTGGATTCCTGCACTGGAATTTGATCCAGGGCTTGTAGCTAAGGTGAGCCTGTGAGCAGCAGAACAGAAGGCTTTTTCCCCATGCCATACATGTGGCTGGCCTAGCCTGCATGTGGGGCACGTCACTGGCCCGTGTTCAGATGGGATGATCCCCTCTCACAGAGAGATGTGACATCTGTGTCCCTTCCCCTGTGGCAAGTGTTTGTTGCTCTCTCGCTGCAGGAAATTAGGTCTGTTGTACATGGCTGGCTGGGTTTTATCTCCTGGTTGTCTCCTAGGTGCATGTGAACGCTTTCCTTGGCTGTCTAGGTGGTGTCTCTCTCTTTTTGTGTTCCTCTAGGGAAAAAAGCATGCACAATACCTTTTGCTGACGGCTTTGGGATGAGCAGGTAATCCTTCCTCCTTACCTCCTCGCTCCTCCTTGAGGAGCGATCCTGACGTGGAGCACAATGCTGGGATGTACCTGCCCTCCAGAAGGGACCTATTAAACAGCTCATATCTCCCCTGTCAGGGGCGTGGGTTGGAAGGTTGCTTGTAAAACATCAGAATATATTGACTGTGCCTCGCCCACAGCGCTGCCTGCCTGCTCAGGAAGGATATTGAATCGTGCACACAAGAGCAATAAAAGCTCTGAGAAGACTGCAGCAGGTAGAGAATAAGGCTGGTGAGGAAAGCCTGGGGGAGTTAGTTGATTTTTCAGTGGTTAGAAGACAGATGCTTTCCTAGTTTGCCTACTTATATACAGAGAGAGGCAGATATTTATGGCAGGGGAATCAAAGTAGCAAGGAAAGGAAGTAAGGTTTTGGAAAACTGCACCTTCTGTGGCACCACCACTGCCCCAGTAACGGGTACAGGAGGGGATGAACTGTGGGTGATGTTGGGAATGGTAGCTCAGGTGACCTGTTCTTCTCCTCTCCCTAAGGAAGTGTCAGACCTTTCAAATCCCACAGTACCACTAGGTGAATACTCTGCCAAGGAAAGGAATCTTAGGCTCTTCATAAATTATTCATATTTAATTAATACTTTTATGTTAATACACCCATAATCATGGTAACTCCACCCATTTAGAACTGTGCACCTACAAACAATGGAAGAGACCCAACAAGTGGTCTTGTTGGCACATGGAAGTTGCACCCCAAACATGCATGTCACTGCTGCTTCAGCAGGACAGGAAAGCACAGATAGACCAAATTGCACATCTACAAAAATATTTCGACCTCTTCCTCTTGATTCTCATGTATTTGGCAGAACTGAGACTGAAACTGAGATCAAAACCTTGTTTGCCAGGCCTGGAATAATCCCAGTGGACACTTGGGAGAGGGAGCAGCCATTTCCAGAGGGTGCAGCTCTGCACAGTGCTAGCAGCAGAAAATAAACAGGGGGTTTCTATTAAATATTGAATTTTTTTTACCTTATATTTGAAATCATCTTTCTGAGACTTTGTAGGTTTTGAGGCTATTCAGTAACTTTGAGGTATGTCCCATTTTGAATTTCCTCTGGAATTACTCGCTTGTCCATCCCTCCTACTGAGATCACCTGGGAGCTGGTCAAGGCTCCCTCTGAACTAAGTATTAGTGTGACACCTTCAGAAACCTTCTTCCTAGAATAGCAGGGAGGGTTGATGCTGACAGCACTCTTTGTTTTAAAATGTGGTGCTTTGCTTGTCCTGATCATTTTGTTTTGAGGGGATTTTTACTAAAATATATTTAACAGAACATTTTTATTAAAGTCTTTGTTTGTGAAACACAATTGCTAGACAATGAATTCTTATGATGAAGCCTCTCCCATGGAGATTATTCCTTTTGCTAATTCCTGGAAGGCAGCTCTTCAGTTACACACAAACCTTTTTGTATTTGAAACCATAAAACCCTACACACACAGTTTTAAAACTGAGCTTTTGTCCAGTGGATCATTAGCTTAGTCACATCAGTGTGTTCGTATGCACTATGTGAATTTAATGTTTTCCTTTTTTGTTTTTGTTTTTTGCTTGGCTTGAAGTTGTGAGATGATATCTGATCATGGGTTTAAGGTTATTGTTGACAGTGCTGAGCAGCTGTACACAAGCAGATGCAAAGGCTTAAGAGCAGATGCTGTAATTACAGAATTACAGATGTACTCATTAATTCTTGTTTCTAAATTTACCTCTTTGTTTTTTGTTTTTTCCTCCCTCTTTTTAAACTGTCCTCTGTAAGTGCCAAGTGTATTTTCCAAAAGTGTCTGCTGAGGATGGCTCACTCTAAAGCACAGCCCTGCATACAATGAAATTTAAGGCTGTATCTGGTAGTAAATGCAATAATAACCTAATTTTTTTTTCTCCTGTGCGTCATCTCTGTATAAATTATCTAGGTCACTGGAGCATTTGGCACTCAGCAAGCATTACCTGGCCCTGTGCCAAATGAGACACACAACTTTCATTGCTGTGGTGCCTGAGTTGTACAAATAAGCTGCTTTTTAGGCCCACAGGAAGAAAAACACATCAATTGAAATGGTTAGACACCTTTCCTTGGTCACATTGGAGAGAAAAAAAGATGGTATCGTAGCCATTGTGCATAGTTACACAACTCAAAGGGGCATGTGGTGAGAGTAACATAAATCTTTTCAGTTGGCATTTTTCTGTGGCATGGTTGCTGTTTTCTGTTTTGTAGCAGATGACTCACATAATGGACCCCTTTCTGGCATAGTTACTGAAGTCAGTAGGATTTACAGCAGCAGGATTTTTGATGTAAGTTAATTATGATTTCAATACCAGGAAATAAGCTCAAGTTTAGAAGAATTAAAAAAAAAAAAAAAAAAATTAAAGTGCTGCTCTGTTTCCCTGCAGTCTGATGCTATTATTTGGCAAACTGATTATTGAATATTGGTGTTAATCGAGTTAGTCTTAGTAAGATGCATACATAAATATACCCAGAAAACCAGAGGAGCTGAGCTGTCCATGTACATAAATTAGAAAATTTGATGAGCTGCAATGATATAAGTGTGGTACAGGAAGCTTGATTAGAAAGTACTGCTGAGCTGAATGCTGTATAATACAAAAAATTAGTGCAGAATTTGATGTTCTTTGTTGTTTTGTGATGATTTTAGTAGTTCAGCAATGTATTTATAATGTTGTAGCTGTATATTAAATTAAGAGCCACAAATACTGGTGATCATGATTTGCAGCACACTTTCTAAACCTACAAAGTTAATAGAAAACCAACATATGCTAAACCCAAGAACTAAAAGTTTAATGTTCATTGTAGGTGTGCTGAAACACAGTGAATAAATAGGATTTTGAAGCTACTTGAATATTTTTAATGACCTTCTGTGCAAAGAAAGTAGACATAGTATACTTTGTAAGTTGCTTTTTAATGCTGTTCTGATGTCTGTGGTGTTTTACCTTGGTGCTTTAGGGGCTGCTAGAGACATAGGAAAAGATTTTTGTCTAACATAAATGGAAGAAGGATGGCTTCATAAGTGTCAAACTACTTTAGGTCAGTAGAAAGTTACTTTTGGAGCGCTGTTTATGTTTCTGCTTGTTATTAGGCACACATTCATCAACCTGAAAAATAAAAAAATGTATTGAGGCAGCAGGTAGGGATTTACCAGAGGTGCCAACAGGTGCTCATGTGTCCTGGGAATGGGAATGCCCAGGAGACCTGAAGACCCCAAAACATGGGAAGAATGTCGGAGCATTTGGGCCCCTCTGACACTTTCAGGGTCACCTCTGCTTTTGAGGTTGTGCCCCTCCAAGCTGTGCTGTCGGTCTGGGCTTACAAAGTCAAATTGGGAGGCTTATTCTGCTTTGTAGGGTTTTTCTTTGTCAGAGTTTTTTGGGTTTTTTTTGCTTTTGCTTGTTTTTCTCTAAGGGCTAAGATGGGAGAAGCTCTAGAGCCAACATAGGGTATAATTATCAAAGGCCTCAATTGTGTTGCTCTCTGAAGTCCATAGATTGTGGGGGAAATGAGAGGGGGTTTTGCTCAGCCTGGTTCCCTCCAGCTGTGGGCCAGACCAGTCTGCAGTGAGGGCTTTGTGGGCAGGATGGATTTGGGGAGGAGAGGTGGCTCTGTAGCTCAGACATTGTCACAACAAGGCCATTTGGAGCTGCTCTGCCATCCAAGCATAACATTGATATCAAGCCACGAGAAATAAAAGGTTTCCCTGTGCTTTTGTACACCAGGATGACAGAGCTGGATATAAAGTGAATCACAGAATGGTTTGGGTTGGAAGGGACCATAAAGATCATGGGCAGGGACACCTTCCACTATCCCAGGCTGCCCCAAGCCCTGTCCAGCCTGGCCTTTGGCACTTCCAGGGATGGGGCATCCACAGCTTCTGTGGGCAGCCTGTGCCAGGGCCTCCCCACCCTCACAGCAGAGTTTCTTTTCTATAGCATTTATTAATGCAAGGCAGACTGTAGGTTCTGGCAGTCTAGACAGAACCATAATGTTTCTTCTGGCTTTTCTCATTAATTTTGACAGATTTGAGGGGTTTGCATTGCTGCACAAAGAGGTTTCAATTAACCCTTCCAACTTGCTTGTATCGTAGGCTTGTTTTAATCACTCAGCAGTGTTTGCCAAGTACATCAGTCCGTGCAAAGAAAGGCACTAACCTTGCTGGAGTCTCAGGATTTGTTTTAGGGTAACTGAAAACAAAATGTGAATCCAGCCATCAGTTAGCACTGTTACAAATATTCCCCCTTCATTTCTTTCTACTGTTGTTATTTTAACCTGGATTACTGTACTCGTAGCCTGTAACTTTCTTCCTGAGGCATATTGCAAATATGTACAGCATTTTTCATACCATCTCATGCCAGGGAATTGCCATGGCCTGCTTGGAGGGCATCTGTGACTTACTGGGCTTCAAGAAGTTGTTTGGTGATGCCTGTGTAAGAAATATGTTTGGAAAAATGCACAATTAATAGTTATCAGAAGATGTGTTAAATACACCAGCAGTTCATCATTTTGAACAATACCTTCTTTTGAGCTAAAATACGACATGTCAGCAAATGGCACGCAGCAGGGAGTGTGTCAATGATTCATAAACCATGAAGGAAAGGTAAATAACAGCTCCTGCTTTTCTGTTCTATGGGTTGGTCATAGGAAAGACCGAGGGAGTGACTTCAGTTTGCACTTCAGCTTTTGGGGGCTGAGATTTCCTGCGAGAGGCTTTGTTCCTGCCTTTGTTGTTAGTGACCATACAGCTTTTGGATAGTGTCACTTTCTGACTGAAACTAAGGAGTGAGGAGGGCTCAGGCTGGCAGCCAGATCTGCCCTGAATGCTCTGTACCAATCACATCTCCTTATGCCTTTGTCCCTTGTTTTTCCCCTTTGGAAGACAGAGATACCATGATATTTTATTATTACAAAGATGCCTTTAATCACGTTGGAGAAAGTCTGCTGGAAGTTTGTAGAAGGCAGCTGTTGATAAATGCTGGAATTGTCATTATTCATTTCTCACAAATGCTGATATTTCAAGCACTGTGTTTCTAGATAAGAGTGGATATTTTCAGCTTTAGAATGATTTTACACAGAACATCTGCATCTCTACTTCCTATGCCATTACTTGTAAGAGAAATAAATCCCATGTAAAGCACACCATGATGTCTTTGGGGCATGATGCTGTCCCTGTTGCCCTATCACCAGCTGTTCATTATGAAATTATGTTGGTAATTACTCTGTTGTCTCCATTAACGTGATGAGCTAGCGGAGGCATTTGAGTTGTTGCCATTTTTTTAATTATTCAGAATTCTTTGCCAGCCTTATTTTCCTTCTTTCAGCTGCTTGATAACTTTCTCAGAGGGCTTTCAGATTTAATACACTAGTACCTAGAAAATACTTTTTTTACTGAAAAGTTTTGCTCTGCCATTCTTCTGTATTATGCTTAGGAAAATAAAATAAGGTGTCACACCTTATGGAAGGATCAAACCAGGCTGAGATTTAGGAATCTTGGTGGTGAGGTGGGGCATGAATGGTACAAAAAAACAGGAAACAAAACCCCTCAGCATTGTTTTTTAGACCTCTCCATGATGCCCAGGTTTGTTGCTGTAATTTTCTTACTAAGAGTTAATGTGCAACTTTCTTGGGGTTTTTTTGTATTAAATTTTGCCTACTCTGTTTCTGTTTTCCTCCCCTTTAATATAATATAATCTTTTAAGTGTAAGCCATTCAAATTTTGTCCTCAAAATACTTTTTCTTTTTTTCTCAATTGTCTATAAAACTATTGAAATGCTTCAATTGTGAGCATACAATGAATGATCATTGTCTAATCTGTTCCACATGGATAGTGGGCCAGTTTGTACATTCAGTACACAGCACTCCTTAATTCAGTTAAAACCAGAAGGACTGAGACTGTTGCAACCTACAAAATCTTTAGAAAAAAATGTACTTTAAAAAAAAAATCCCATGCCACATCATAGACACCCTACTGAAGGCACAAATCAAAGGAAGTGAAACAAGGGGAAAACACAAGGAAATTGAGCTTAGGTTCAATCTTCAAAAGACAGAATTATATCTTTTAGTTGTGTATTTAGGGATTCTTGAACTCTGTTAAGAATTTCTGAATCTTTTATGGTTACACTTGAACATTTATTCTGATTTGGTTTGTTTTGCTGGGTTTTTTTGGGGTTTTTTTTCTGTGTTCCTCAGAAGGGAACTGGTGATTCTCAGCTCTTCTAAAATTCCTCCCATACATTTTAAATATCCAGAGACTTGTAGTAATGACCAGTGGTGGTGAACTTCCAAAGGACCAAAGATCTGGCACAATCAGGATAAAAACTGAAAAACCCAAGTGCTGTAATACAAGGAATAGCTGAGTCACTTCAGTCGGGACATCAGACAGGGACCTGAGCATGAAAAGGTTCTTTGGTTTCTCCTGGGCTTGAAATACCATGGGAACCATTCTCTTGTGGTTTATCTGCATCCTGCCACACTGAAATTAAGATATGCAGAAGTGCCAGTGTATTTCTTTCTTCTTTCTTTTTTCCTTCTAAAGGTTTACTAAGATTATCAGAACTCAAAGTTTTTACTTGATTGAATGGAGGCTTTGGTTTGTTAAAATTGTCAGCTGCTGGTGATATTTCTGACCCAGTAATCGGGGCTTGCTCAGGACTATCCACAATAAAACAAACAAATAAATACAAAAAGTCAGTGAGAGATTGGCTGTGGTGCAAAGTCAGGGTGCTGGGGGAGAGAGATGTAATATAGGAATATGTCAGGATCTGGGCTATTAAGAGTTCTCATTATTGATTGTAGCAGCCAGAGAGCTTAACTTCATAGGTTGATGTAGGTTCTGCATCTAGGGAAGATGTAGTGGATGTTTAGGAACCAATAAAAGTCAAATCTCTAAATTTATGCTCAAATAAAACACTTGATATTCTTTATTAAGGAAGATGACTGTAAGAATCCCACATAAGCATACTGTTCCAGCTATTTCTGTGAAAGTCTGGGGTTTTCTACTTGATTTTTCTTCAGTGAACAAGGTCATGTGTGCCTTTACAGATGTGGTGAAAAGACATGTTTGAAAAGGTCTTTAAAGACAATTTAATTAGTCTTTAATGCTTGATTTTCTAAATTTGCTGTGTCAAATCCGAAGTCCAACAGCTGAGTAAGAAAATTCGAAAGGTAAGTGAGAGAAACAAAAATTGTTTGCTGACATGAAGAACTCTATAAGTGGAGTTTCAGCCACTCTTCACATTCCTGGGTGAAAAGAAATGTGTTATTCAGCTATTTAGAATATTTTTGGAGATGCATGTTTGTCGTTATATGCAAATTTGGTTTGGTAAAAGACTAATATAGAGGTTTTTATTTAGCTTCAAGAAGGGCTTTATTGCAAAACATCATCACCAGAAACAGCAATTTTTTTCAAGAAGAGGTAATGTAGACATGTTGAATTTAACTGGGGAGAAAACCTAGGTTTTGGAGGCATGTAGGACTTTGTTTTTTTGGTCTAGGTATAGGAGTTGGTCCAACAGACAGTGCATCAGCCTACTGTTATCATGTGGGACTTCCTTAATAATTGTACTAAAGGTTCCATAGCCATGGTGGACCAAAAAGATTGCTGGGGGAAGAAAGATATGCCTGAAGATCCAGCTGCCTAAATAAAAATTCTGCAGTATGGGAGGAAAGCAGAATAAAGGAGGGCTGGTGTGCCCAGTGGCTTGAAGTTCTTGACCCTGCCACCGTAGCCCTGGTTGCCAGCTGGCTCTGCTGAGGGCAGCCACATGAAAAGGTCCAGCTGTGGCCACAGGAAAAAAGCTTTTCTGGCCTCAAGTGGCCTGTGGCCACAGGGAAGGGGCCCTCCCTGACTCCAGATGTGAAGCTGCTGCACAAGCCTGTAGTCTGCAGAAGAGGAGTATGGTGAGGAAGGCATTTCCCTGAAATTTGTAGGAGGATGCAAAAATACTTGGAATTTCTAGCCCTGACAGTTCCCTGCTAGCAGCCCCTTGGTGCTGTAGTGGGGGAAAACCTTTAGGCATTTCTATAAAATGGCCTTGTACTTCTAAATGTGAAACAGGAAAGAAACACGTTGGCCTTGTGTGTTTTATTGGCTAAAGTCTATTTAGATTCTTAGAGGGATTCTTCTCAACAAGGTGCCACATATGAAACCCTCATAACTGCAAAACATCAGTCAGCATTCAGTCCTGTATCTTAAATAAATCTTAAATAAATCTTAAATATATCTTAAATAAATCTTAAATATATCTTAAATATCAGATTGTTTTCTGTGAGTGCAAGGGAATATAGTGTCTATGGGGAATATAGTGTCTTAGTGTCTATAGCAGTGCTTTTTCTGCCATGGCTCTGAGTAAAGAGGTTTTCTTTTGCTGTTTGGGCAGCCTTCAGTGATGGGATGGATTTGTCACATTGTCCTGATGACTGCATGTGTCTTAAATGTCACACCTGCAAGTTTAATTAGGTGATTTATTTAATTTAGAGGTGTGACATTCCCATTCTTGAACTTCTAATGCTTGCATTTTCTGACTTTATCCTTTTTTTTTTATTTTCTGGCACAGACTGAAATGTTCTTACTGATTCAATCCATTTCTTATTACATGGCAGTAGACCTCATTTAATTAAATGCAAAGTTATAAGCCAAATGGGTCCCAAATGTATACTGCTTTAAGAAAAAATAATAATAATAAAAAACAAACAAACAAACAAACAAAAAAAAACAAACCTAAAAAAACCTCAAAAGCAAGTGTTTGCCAAGTGTTTGTGTTGGTTTGGCAGGTATTTGGAATTGAGTTTGTGGCCAGAGGTGGTACTAGATGCAGAAGAAGCAATGTCTTTATGAGAAAGTCACCCTTTTTATCTGGGGAAATGCTGTGGGGCCATGTGTGTGTGCATATCCAGCATCCATGGAAAGGATGGGTGGGTGGAGAAGTTTTTCATGGTCCTTAGTGCCAGCCCAGCTCTGCCTTGGTGCCACTGGGTTGCAGTTTCTGGGCAGACCTGGGAGAGGTCCAGGTGTGCTAATTAGTCCTGCTGAAATGGAGTTCAAAGTAACTCATTCCTGCAATCAATCTGTTCTTAAAACTGTATGAATATTGACTGAGCTGTACATGTTACTCATTAACCAGTACTGACAAAATAACCTGTGTTTCATTATGGTTCTGGTGGTGAGGGAAGGGGAAAAATAACTGCTGGTGGCATTTCTTATCAGTTTTATCCCTTGTACCAATTGGATGTTTATCTCTCATTTGCTGTGAAGTTGGGTCACGCTGGGTTTCCATGTTTATGATTCTGTATGTTTGGATGTGTGCTTTAAAGTCAGCGTGCTGTTACTTTGTTAAATTAGCCAAGGTTTGAGTAGTGCTTTCCCTAATCCAGTTTTAATTCCCTCTGCTGCGTGTGAGACCGTGTCTCTTGTGAGGGAGCAGAAACTGCACTGCTTAAATTACCTTAAAATACTGATTTCAGAAAGAATTAGAATCTTAGCATTGCTTGCTTTGCCTTTAGGAAAACTTTTTTTTTAATAATCTTCTGTGTTGGAAATGTCAATGTCCTGTCCTGGCTGGTGGCCTTCTGCTGGGACAAGATTGTTTCTTTTCAGTGTCTTTCATCTGGACTTTGGCAAAAAAAGTTAGATGTAACCACAGTAGGTAACACATTTCCAGACAATGCCTTATTGTCTGCACAGGCTGGATGCAGAGACCTTGCATACTACTTAGAATCAAGATTGAATTACCAACCTTTTGGGCATTTTTATGTAAAATGCTCTTTATTATGGTTTTCTCATAGCTCAAGTATGAGTCACTTGCAAGCCATAATAGATTTTGGCCATGCTGCATGATGAAGTGTTCTGGATGCAGTGAAACATTTAATCAAGACTCCAGGCAGTGTAACTCCCAGTGGTCACCTTAACAGATAGGGGGAAAAGAAAGGGAGAGAAAATGAAACTATTATGGCACCTTTTCTTTACAGCACTAGGATCAATATTTCTTAGGGACAACAGAAGGAAGTAGCTTCTTTTTGAATTTTTGTTTTAAATGGTGATGAAAGCAGATTTACACCTGATTTAGGTATTAGGAAGAAATTTTCCGTGATGAGGGTGGTGAAGCACTGGCACAGGTTGCCCAGAGAGGTGGTGGATGTCCCACCCCTGGGAGCATTCAGTGCCAGGTTGGATGGGGCTCTGAGCAACCTGGTCTAGGTGAAGATGTCCCTGCTCATTGCAGAGAACCTGGTCTTGAGGGGTCCTTTCTAACCCAAGTTATTCAGTGATTCTAGGATTTTTCTGATAGTGTCAGTTAAATCACAGTGGCTTTGATCACTCTGATCTCCCAGCATTTTATAGAAGTGTCTTGGTTGAAAAACATCAAGTCACCCTAGTAAACTGTACATAATAGGATATTAACTCCAGGAGGGTTCTGCAGTGTTGAAATGCTTAGTTGGAGCCCACAGATTAAAATTACTTGGGAAATTCCAGCACTACATATTAAACATAATAACATTTATAAGGATCCATGCATGTTTGTTTAATGGACAAAGCAAAACATGTTTCCAAAGTGCATTGAGCCTTGAGTTTCCAAATAATTTCAAGGCTGGTAATCAATAGTAATTCCTGATTCTGTAAGGTAAAAGGAAATATCTATATAATCCCTATTCTAACTTACTGTTATCCTGTATACAGGATTGATTTTTTATTTGCTTTGGGGCACCTGAAGTGGGCAGTGGTGGGCCTAGGACAGCTTTCACATCTTGTCTTTCATCAAGCTTGACCTCAGACATCAGAATTAAATCTTTTAAACCTGGCTTTTTAAATTCCTTTTTTTCCCAAATGGTGCCTTTTTAGCACTTTCCCCCCACGTTTTCTTCCCAGCTGCAATCTCCCCCCTGTTAATAGTGGGATTCTTAACAACATTACTTTTCTATTTAACAGGTTTGCTGGCCTGCAGCACAATAGACTAATGTGATTTTTATTGTGCTAGCATGCACTGGGATTGTTTGCCTCCTGGAAAATGGGATATTCAGATGCCTCATTCAGCCTCAGCTATTGCCTTGTCCCAAGATATTTTCTTTATAAATGGACTTTCCATCTTGTTGTGAAGATTGTAAATGTGCATGATCAGTAGTTCAGGTTTTTCACCTTCCTGTGCTCTGCTATTATTGGGTATTCAAGTAATTTCAAAGCATAAGTGTTTATTTTTTTTACCCTAAACTTACTGTTTCCTAGTGATTCAGAGCAAGGTGGGAAACTGGTTCAAGATGGACTATGGGGTTTTATATTTATTTATTTATGTAAAATTTTATTTCTTTTAGAGAGGATTTTTCTTCTTTTTTTTTTTTGCTGAAAATGTATTTCCAGACAGGCATTGTACTCTGATCCTTTATCTCCCCATTCCCTTGCCCCTGCAGTTTGGAGGAAGCACCCATGCACTGGTCCTCAAGCACTGAGTGTAACCATGACTTCACTGGTGTGAGTGGCCAGTCTGATTTCTCACGTCAGTTTAAAAAGGGAATCTACCCAGGCATGTGTGCTTTCCAGGATTAGGGAATCATTTTTTCCTGGATAAAGAAGGCTGAAGTGATGAAGGCAAGAAAAAAAAATGACTAGTGTTGGCCAGGATCTTCAGCCAATTACATGGATGGGGTGAACTAATAGTTGTATTCTGTCCTTCTATCATCGTGAATGTTATTACTTAGAATATTTACCAAGGGAGGGGGAAATAAAATCCTTTCACTTTTATTCAGTTCAAATTGATAATGTGCTGCCATGGTCTCCAGCAAAGAAGAAAAAGCTCCTTAATTTTGTTTTAAGATGAAGGATCATTTGATGGCTTAGGCATAAACAAAAGTCTCCAGGGTGATTTGTGGCGATGCTGCTCGTGGATTATTAGAGGGTATCTCCTGAGAGAGGCAGCCAGCAAAGGGAAGAAGAATGACTCAACAGCATATAAATGGAAAGAAAAGCTGTTGCCTCTGCACTCTGTTTGATCTTTAATCAAATAGTTGTAGCTTTTGAAGAGGCATCGAACGCGTGAGGCATCTGGGAGTTCCCCCTTCCTCAGATCGTGTTCTATCTATAGATCTGTGACCCACTGTGTGCCATGGATAGCATGGCTCCAAGCAAGAATTGCTCTTTGGGGACTCCCAGGGAAACTTGCTGCTGCCACGTGAGCTCATTCATGTTTCCTGTGTCATCTTTTTTCTTCCTCTCATTGTCATTTGATAGGTGGAAGAACTTCAGGAAGCTGTTCTGTCTGTAAACCCTCCTGACTTTGGAATAAAAGCAAGCTAAATGTTAATAACTGTGGTAAAACAGAGGGATAGGGTCTGGCCAAGTGAACCCATTGGTTTATGGAAGGTGTTATGATTGGTTAGAATTTGGCACACTGCCTTGCAGGGTGATGTTTTATTTTACATACCTTTGTAGCTCATAAACCCAGCCACTAAAATAATTTCTTTTTCCAGAATAAAACTCTCATTTTAAGCTTTTTACGTTGAGTGTGGAACTTGTCTAGCCTGTTCAGTAATAGTTACCTGGGGTATTGGTATTTTTGAAGTGGAATTGGTGTTTTTGCTCTAAGAAGTGAAACTTCATCTTTTAGCAGTTTAATTCAACAAATTATTTTGAATAAGCTGAAGAATAGTTTATGTCCTAAATGCTTTAATAGATCTGTGTGCTTTAAAACTTGAGGTCTTGATATGATTCCTGTATCTGTTAACAGCTGAGGTTTATCTGAATGGAGAAAGAATTATTTTTCTAACATCTATGTTCAGAGTAAATTGTGGCAGAACTGTTTGAGATGAGTACTGCCCTGCCTCAATCTGTTCTGAATTTTTTTAGGGAGGGAAAAAAAAAAAACCAACACAAGAGGCTAATTTGAACAGCAGATAAGAATCCTAACAAGATCAAGGCAATTAATACTTCCTCTGCTTTTAAAATGTCTGTGACAACAGGCTGCAGCAATCAGATTGTCACAGATGAGGATGGGCTGGCCATCTGTAACTGTGGCAGGGAGTTCTTGTGAGAATGTTATTAAGCCTGTGAAGGAGAAATTTGATTCACGCACAGGGAAATTTGTGGTATTGTTTGGCTTTTTATGTTGCAGATCTCTGTGGTTTGTTGTATGCCTCTGTTTTTGCATCTTAACTTGAGTCAAGCACAAAACAAGCACACAAGCAAAACTAATAAAAAAAAAAACCCACACAAAGAGGGTTTGCATAGAAATTGATATGTAAAATTACTGTGTTTATTTTACAAGGGTTAGTAAATAAACAATGTGTATTTGTCTGAAGAATAAGCTCTGAGGGAAAACTTTGATTTTCAGTCTTTTTTTCTACATGTATTAAATGTGTGAAGGAAAAGCACTGTACTAGAATTTGTACAAAAGTAGAGTGATTTTGTGGAGATTTCCGTGTATGTGGATTCACCAAAGCTTTCTGATTTTTTTTTTTCATTTTCCCTTGAACAACAAAAGCAAGACAATATTATGAATCTATTAATCAGTTTTCCATCACAGTCTTAACAGATTCATGAGAGTCTGTAACTATTTGTGTTCTCACAGCTTCTGCAGAAATTTGAGGCTGTTCAGAGGAGCAAAGCCCACATCAGTGCCTGGACCACAAGAAAGGGCAAGTTAGAGAATAAAAAAGGTGCAAAGATGCTTAACTATCTTTGCTGTTTCTGTGTTTTATTATATTTGAGTCCTCTGAGTGGCAGTAAGAACTTTTGGGTCCTGTATTAAAGTTGGTGTTGGTACAAATAGGAATTGAGGATTTGTCAGATGGAAGAAATTGTTGTTGCATAGTGCAGTACTTCGAGTGCTGTGAGGTGGTTGGTTTGTGTCTGCCTTTGCATCCTAGATTTGTGCTGAGTGATGACTTTGAGGTCAGGGAAGAATATTCCTCATTTTGGATAGATTTGGAGAAGGGAGTGGCAGTTATCACTTTCCATGTAGCCTGGGCACGTTGCTTCCTGCAGTTCTACAGGGATTGGCATGTAATGGTTCCTTCCTTCCAAGCTTTGGATAAATGCCTTCAGCTCCCTTGTTTCCCATCCTGTGGTGTATTTGAGGTTTCAAGGCCTTTGGTTTCCTAGATATTTATTCCTGTACTTGCTGCTGTCGCTGGTGGGTGGTTTGCCACCAGTGTGAGCTGGGAGAATTGTGTGTGCTGAGATCAGGACATGATCTGTGGGACCCTTTTGACTGTGACTCCTGTGGGGCAAACAGCTGATGACACCACCATGACCACCTTGTCTTGCCTTCCCTAAGTCTGGAGCAGAATTACACTTAATTTTTAATTGGTAGCTTGTCATAGTAATCAAACTATGTATTTCCTAAAGTGACACACATTGATTTCTTTATGCAAATGTGAAGTGGGATTAGAAAGATAGAAGCAGTTGGTTGGGAAAAGGTTTAGTTTAGATCTTTGATTAAAGCTTTCTGGAATTTTCTCTTTTCTTTTTCTTCTCCAGTAAAGGTGTGATAAGATACTCTGCAATCTTCCAGTGCCCTGTGGCAGTGGAAGACTTCGTGGTTGTGGTTCTCCTGTGGGCTTCATGTTGGAATTTATGGAATAATTTCAATATATTTCAAAAATTTCAAAGTAAAATTAATTTGTGAGCTCCTGGATATTCAGTTTACATCCGATCTCATTCAGGATGTATGCGATTCTCACTTAAATTAAATGTAACAGATCCTCGTTTGGGGAAAAAGTGAAGTTTTTATCAAATCTTTTTTCATAGATGTCTTAGACCAGGCTGGATGAGCCCTGAGGAACCTGGTCTAGTAAGTGGCATCCCTGTCCCTGGCAGGGTGGGTGGAACTACATCATCTTTTAGGTCCCTTCCAGCCCACACCATGCTGTGATTCTGTGATTACTTCAGTGGAATTTCTGCAAATGAGTGCAAGCAAGGACCTTACTCCCCAGGTCTGCAGTTCTGTTTGTAAGCTGAAGTAGTAAATTCTAGAAGAAGTAAAAAGATAGCTTTAGACACAGATGCTAGTTAGACTTAGCCAATGGTGAATAATGAAGCAATACCCTTTATCTAAGCCTTGTGGATAAGTAATAAATCATGGTGTAAATGCTCTTTAAAAATGTTGTGTTCTTTTCTAAAAAATTCTGATCCTTATTTGGAATTTTCCTATCTTTCCACCATCTAAAGCATGTCTTCGGTATAAAATACAGTTTCTTTGTTTGCTTGTGAACTGATTTTTCAGACTAAAATTACCTCTTTTATTCTTCTTTTTTTCACTTCTCTGGAATCTGACTTTGTAATTAACTTATTTGTCCCCCAACCCTTAGCCATCTGTGTTCTTGGATCCTCACTATTTCTCATTATTCAAGCTGTAGGCAATGCACAGCTCCTATCCCAAACCCCCCAGAAGTTGTCACGTATTTTTCATATCATTTGTACGAAGGGCAATCTCTCATCATGAAAATGGGTTCTGGTGGTGAAATGTCACTCGCAGCAGAAACATTAGCTGTGAATGACATGTATGGTAGGAATAGACGAATTGCAGAGCTGTGCAGCTGCTTTACCTTAAAACCCTGTCTGGGGAAATGCTGCACTTTGGGGAGGAAAGCAGGAGTGTGCTGTGCCAGTTTCATGGGCAAGGAGGGCTGGCAAAATCCTTCATCTGTCATTTCCACACATCTCTCCCATTTCTGTGATTAATTGTTACACAGTCTCCTTGAAAACCAACTTAGGCTGGCTTCTCCTGTGAAAGTTTGTGTCTGGTGAGGTGGTTCTCAATCACTGCTCGTGGTGCTCTGCTCAGCACTCCTTGTGCTTCTGCTGTTAGGGCTATAAATTTAACAATAAAACCTTCTGGGTTGATCTGTCTCAGGCTGTGAATTGTTTTGTGTACCATTTTTGAGTCTCCAAAGGGATTAAATGGGGGATAAATAAATAATGGCCTTCTATAAGAGACCCCTGTTCTGTCTCCACTTCCAGCACATACAGCTGTTATGTTAATATTACATTAATATTAATATAATATTTCCTCTGTGTTTGGGATCATCCTGGTGATTGAGTCAGAACAGTTTGGCAACTGGAGGTCCCTATGAAAACAGAACAGAGAAGAAAATGTTATGACGGGGGACTAGAAACAGCAAAAGTCGTAGACTTTGGATCACCAGAAATGCCTGTGTTGGTTGTATCCAGAGCAGCCCAATCCATATATTTTCAACTGAGTTCCTGGAGAATCCTTGTGGATAAGGGCACAGCAGATACTGTAGCATAAATAATATTTTGTCTGTTGATTCAAGCCATCCATACCTTTGCCTTTTACCTTTCTCTGTTCTTCGGTTCTTTCAGCTACTCATTTTCTCCTTAGTGGGTCTTCAGAGTTTGGTGACTGTTTAATATTTTGGGTCCAAAACCATACTTTTTTTTCCATTATAAATATAAAACAGCTGTGTCTTCTTTTTCTATTTTGGAATATTACATTCCAGACCCAGCAACAAGAGAAAACGTAGCTCTGCATCTTTTTGAATTAGCATCAGCAGGGCAGCAATCTTGCTTATGAAAAACTAGGGATAAAGATCACAAAACAACCTTTCAGGAACTATCATTCTTACTTGGAAAGGCATACAAATATGGCATGTGAAAAGAACATTTGTTGAGTTTTGGATAGTAAAGGAGAGTAGATGCTAGTGGGTGCTCCTAGAGCAACGTTTATGTTTGCAATTAGAGGGGGGTTTTGAGAGAGAGAGAAAAGCAGATTATTTGTTATAAAATATATTAAGTGCAAGGGTGTTTTTTCCCCCTCTCGGAACGGAGAGTTGCCAATATATAAACATTTCAGAGAGAATTTTACACCACCTCATCTTTATGTCAGGCACCATTTAATGGTTGAACGATCTCCTGCCCCGGCCCTTGGCAGTTATTCTCCAGGGGCTGACTTTGAGGATTACAATGACAGTCTATCAGTGGATCTCTTCCAGTATAAACTAGACTAGGACCATTTAAAATCAGTTGCTATCAACAAGTCAAATTAACTTTATTTGTGTTAGAGGTTTTCCTAGGGGTATTTTATAACAATGTGGAATTTTAATATCCGGACGAGCTTTTCCTATTGTTGGTGTGATTTGGGAATGTGCTAATTCATGTGATTTAGAGCAATTTACCTGATTTCTTTTAGAATTTTTTTATTAGTAACATTCAGGTCCAATCCATGTCCAGTGCTCACTCCAATTTTTTCTTATTCCTTCTTTTTGCAGGTAGAAATAACACTTCAGGATATCAATGACAACCCACCAGTATTCCCCACAGACATGCTCGACCTGACTGTAGAGGAGAACATAGGGGATGGATCTAAAATACTGCAGCTGACAGCCATGGATGCTGATGAGGTAGGAGCATAATTTCAGTTTAGAATGTTGGTACTAAAAGTGCCATTCTGGATATCCCTTTGTGTGAGCTTAGCCTTAGGAGTCATGGCAGTCATTCACAAAGTTCTGTCCAGCATTGTGGAGGTCTAAGCTAACTTTGAAACCAAAATGTTGTAGTTGAGCCCGGTTCCAAGGTGTGCAATAAAATTAATCTGAGACAAGCCTTGGAGAACAAGTAAAACTCTGATAATGTCTGCTTTTCCTTTGACTATACCCAACAAAGAACAATATTATCCCTTCCTAAAGAAAGTTTTATTTTACCAAAAAGAGGGGAAAAGAAATAGTGATAAAATGTGTGCTCTGTACATGAATCTGTTTGCAAAAGAATTTTGCCCTCTGAGATTCACTATTATGAGAATGCTGCAACTAAGGGGCTATGAAGAAACTACCATGCTATTGATACACTCATTTATTTTAGAAACTTAAGTTATAAACATGTTAATCATGTTATTTTTGTTTGTTTGAACTGTTTCTTCCCTTGAGGAAAATGACTAAAAAGTCAATATAATCGTACAAAAAGTTTGTGTTGTCATTAAAATACAGAGTTACACTTGACAACAACACACAGCTCTTGTTTTTCAATAATAGAGTGATTCAACCTCCTCAGGAGAATTTTATTCCTGGCCTTTTTTGTGATAGCTTGGTTAGTCTTCCTGTGATTGTTAATTGGTGTACTTAATCTTACTACTACAGAGGGAACCACGGGAACACCCCCGGGAATGGTGCGAATGTGATTGTAAATACTTTGGTTTTCCCTTTATTTTCCAGTAGTAGACTGATACACAGACAAAACCCAGGGTTTTGGAAAGGTCCACTTGTGTAACAAAAATTCTAGCTGCTTGTCTTTCTTTTAGGAGGCAGTAAATACTGAGCTACCACTCTGTGGTGTGGTATGGCAAATATATCTAAGATTATAGCAATAATGCTCCAGCCTCTTTTTAACCATTCCTGAACTGCCCCTAATCTGTTGCCCATTCTGAAGCACTCCACCCAGTGGGAAGTGATTTGTTACCTTAGAAATAAATCAGTCAGTGTTTTTATCAAAAGGAATGATTTCAATTTCCCTGACAGAACATTTGTAACTCAAACTCTTTACAAGCAGCCCAATTTTTCCTAGTGATGTTTGGGCTGAGATACCTTTTTATTCCCCCCACCCTTTCTGAAGCTGCAGGCAAAGTATAAATCAGTACCACACATGGCTGTGGTTTTAGCTGCACTCTGTTAGAAGGACTCTGGCTGGTCAAACACAGAGTGAAGAATGTGGTCACCTCCGAAAATTCCCATGAGATGCGATGGCTGAGCCACACAATTGGAGGAAAGCGTGAGACATCCCCTAGGCACACCTGAGCACACAGATGGAGCACTGCATGCAGCTCTGCAGGGCTGGGCACCTGCAGAAGCCTGTTTTCTTTCTAAATTTCCTTTTATCTGTTAGCTCAGTCTGACCCTTTGAAACAGCACCCCAGAGAGAAAGTTTGGCACAGGGCACTGTGGTAAGGTCAGGTAACTAATGCTTGTCTCTCCTCTCACAAATACAAGCAGGTGTTTATCTCTTTTAATTTGCTTTTTTAGGCAGGAGTATTTGAAACAGCCCTAGAATTCCTTTCTGCCTGATCTCTTTGATCTGCTGTTCATTGCAGAAGTGCCACTGGCAGGTCAGCATCAGGCTTCAGCTGTCAAACCTGAGCTCTGGCGTGGCACCAGAGGAGGGCACAGTAAATATCTGCTTGAATTTCTAGGCACCATCAGCACACAGGGTTTAGATACTGTATCTGATGTTAGAGGCTACCAAACTTTAAGTATCCTTAAGCCTGTCTTGGAAAAAGAAGTAGATGACATTTTTCTATGTAACATTACTTTTCCTTGATTTTCCTTTCAACCAAAATGCTCAAAGTCCGCGTGAATGCTGCTTTTTTCCCCCCAAGAATAAATGAAATTTTTTGACCCAAAAGCAAATGCTTTTGACTTGCAGCACAACCCAAGAGATCAGAACTGTGATTTTAATGATGTGTGATTTGTCACTTTGGGTTTTTTTTATTTACATGGGTAAACAGATTTCCATGCAGAAACTGACCTTTGAGGGGCTGCTGCAAGCATAGCCTCCATGAGTTTCTCCTGACCACGAGCTGTGGCCCTTGCCCCGCGTGGTGGCTGAAAGTGCTGCCACACGGCTGCCCCAGGTTCCCCCTGCTTCCATGCCTCCCTACCTCCCTCTCCTGCTCCCTCCATCCCATCTCCAGAGAGCAAGAAAGGCAGAGCTGATCCCACTGGCAGGGATTTAATTTAACCTTCAAAGGTAATACGGATCAATGTTTATTCTTGTTTTAAGATGTCACACTGCTCGGTGATGCTGGTTTGAACCGAAAACGGGTAACAGAGTTTTTTGGTATTGATTGGATGAAATCCTTTTATGAAGAGTAGAGCACAGAGTATCTGGGCAATCTCTTCATTTCACATCTCATAAATAAAAACTGTGTGCATGTGGGGCTGAAGCAGGGACTGGGCAGGAAGGCTGTTTATTAAAGGAAACCGTTCTGAAAAATAATCCCGAAGTGCAGTTCCTGGAATGATCCTTGTCTTACTGCAAGTTATGATGTGGTTTTCCTGGCCATTGAGGCGATTTGACCACTTCTGTTCTGGCTTAGGGAGCCAATGCCCTGGTGACATACACCATCATCAGTGGTGCAGATGATAGCTTCCACATTGACCCCGAGTCGGGGGAGCTGATCGCCACCAGGCGCCTGGACCGCGAGCGCCGCTCCAAGTACTCCCTGCTGGTCCGCGCTGACGACGGCCTGCAGTCCTCGGACGTGAGGATAAACATCACCGTCAGCGACGTCAACGACCACATCCCCAAGTTCTCCAAGCCAGTGTACTCCTTTGACATCCCAGAAGATGCCACTCCAGGTAAACGGGACATGGAAGTATGACCGCTGGCCTCTCAAGTGGTTGTTTTCTTTGTTTAAAGGTGGTTTCACATGCAAGAGCATCTTTTGATGCTTAAAATGGGGGCTGTGGATTAAAGAGTGTTTAGATCAAAAAAAAGTTTTCCAATACTGTGCTGTATTACATGTCTCCAGGTGAGAAATGAATATTACTTCCAAGATTTTATACAGATTGCTAGTAAAAAAAGCAGTATCTGTCAGTAGCATGTTAGAAGCTTATTCTAAAACATGAATAAACCAAAGAGAGGCAAATTATGTGGTCTTAGCTTTCAAGCTTTTATTAGGGTTTTCATAAGAATGGGAGTCTCAGCTTGGGAGAGCTAAGGTTACCTCCATGCCTCCAACTTTTGCACTCTGTCCCACAGTCCGTGTCCCAAAATTTGGTGGTGTTTCACATTAAAGAATTACAGTGCAATCATCTGTGCCTCAGGAATCTGATCTGGAAGTAATGGAGATGTCTGTATAGCACAGAGTGCTTTGGTTGCTGATCCCCAGCCATGCTCTTTTCTCTCAGAGCCTTGAGTCTTGGTCTGTTTCAGCAGGAATAACCCTGGAAAATGCAAGCCTAATTCCCTCCACATTAAAATAAGACTTCTCTAGTTAATAGTTTATACAGTGTACATTAGTGCTTTATAGCCAGC
The DNA here is from genome assembly GCA_013400635.1 of Hypocryptadius cinnamomeus. Taxonomy (NCBI): domain Eukaryota; kingdom Metazoa; phylum Chordata; class Aves; order Passeriformes; family Zosteropidae; genus Hypocryptadius; species Hypocryptadius cinnamomeus. The sequence goes on from VYZP01053834.1 coordinate 142,325, forward strand.
TCAGCAGTGATGGATGCTGAAGGAACAAATAGGCTGATAAAGTACTGCATCTTCTCCTGCTCTGCTCTCCAGAAGTCTGGGAGCAGCTGGCAGGCTCACCCAGAGGGGAAGGACCATGAGGTTTCCCCTTTGAGGTTCCACTTTTCATCCCAGAGAGAAATCCCCATTCCCCTTGTAGTTAAAGAAACGTTAAAGCTTGAGATCATCAAATGGGTGTGAAAGATACCAGCATATCCAGCTGGATTAAAGGGGGTTACAGCACTTCTGCTTGTTCTGATGATATAAGCAGTTTTCATTATCACAGTGCTTGAAAGTAGTTAACTGTGCTGCACGTAGTTCATCTGGTTCCAGGGAAAGGAAACTTAATGATTTCTTTTCTTAGAAATGAGCTGATCTTAATTATAATTAGTGTTCGAAATACTAAAAAGTGACACTTGATTTCCAAACTCTAGTCAGATAGGTCAGCTATGCAGAAATGAAAACACTGGCACAAATTCACAGGGCGTTGAATTTCAGAAAACAGTGGAGAACAGACCCCTATAGGGTTTCTAGTTTTCTAACCACAGTTACCCTACAAGGGCACTGTTTCAAAAAGCAGAGCTGGGTTATGCGGTTGGAAAGAAATATATTTGGGTTCTGCACTTGGAAGGAAATATCTAGAAGGTTCCAGAACTTGTGATTGCCTGTGGCAAAATACTGCAGCTGACAGCCATAGATGCTGATGAGGGAGGAGGGTAGGAGGGTCCTTTGAGTCTTAGGAAGACAATCCCTAGCAGGACAAAAGGTATTTTTGCCCCTGTTGATATCTAGTCTGCATAATATAAAAACCATTCCTGGCCATTTCTTACAGTGTTTGAGTAAAAGCAAGAATATGATGTCCCTTTCTGCTTTGAGGAACCTTTTGCAATAGCTATTCAGACAGTGTTGAGGCTTGAGTTTCTCTCGAAGGGCATTTCTCATCTGTGGATCTGCTTGATGCTGAGCTGGCCCTTGCCTGTTGCAAGTGCCTGATGGTTCTCTGCTGTTGTGCCACGCAGGCTCCTTGGTGGCAGCCATTCTTGCCACCGACGACGACTCGGGCGTCAACGGGGAGATCACGTACACCATAAGCGAGGATGATGAAGAGGGAATCTTCTTCCTGAATCCCGTCACCGGGGTCTTCAACCTGACCCGGGCCCTGGACTACGAAGCACAGCAGTATTACATCCTCACTGTCCGTGCTGAGGATGGGGGAGGCCAATCCACGGCCATCAGGGTGTACTTCAACATCCTGGACGTCAACGACAACCCGCCCGTGTTTGGCATGGCCTCCTACAGCACTTCCTTGATGGAGAACCTGCCCCCCGGATCCGCCATCCTCAACTTCAGCGTCACCGACGCCGATGACGGTAGGGGTTCCCTGACCTTCTGTGTCTGTGGTCGTAAATCTGTGCTTCACCTTAGCAATGTGTTGGAAGGCTTACTCAAAAAAGGGAAAATTAGGGCTACCCATAAGTTGCTGCTCTCGTGTGCTTAAATTCTCATTTAAATTAGACCTAAGTCTGCCAAGTTTTTTTTCGGGGTTTTTTTTTTTTCAAGTTTGTTATAAATTCTGAAGAGGGTTGTTGTAATATCAGATGTTACCTGCAGTCATCTTAAATGCACTATAACTTCTAAGTCTATCATGAAGACAGTTGTCATCTACAAGTTGTTGATAGTGGAGGTTAAAAAGCATATTGAAAGAGACCTTAGGAAAGCTTCTCATTGAAATAAGCTTTAATATTGGGATTATTTATGGGATCTAGAAGGTGTTAATGTGTTGAGTGTAAAAGGTACAATTTTTATAGCTTGCTTAACCATTTTGCCATACAGTTTGTGCCCAAGCAAGAGAAATTATAGAATATGACCATAAAATGCATAAACAACATTCCATCATGTACTGCATTTTTGAAGTGTCCACAGACATCACCCTGTGTAACTTAATGCAAAACTCTTCACAACTCACAGTGACTTTACAGGTGAAGGTTATTTTTGTGACATGTTGAGCAATCTTGTCTCTTCTCAACTTGACAGGGGCTCAGTGGAGCCCATGGAAGTGTCTCCCACTGAAATGTGCTTCAAGGACAAAGCACCTACATGCTTTGAAGAATCCCTGTTTGTGCACCTAAATTGACTGAACCTACTAAGATTGCTCAACAAAGCAGTTTTTCCTCAGGAAATGCTGAGTTGTTGGACTCCAGCATTTTTGTGGGGAGATAAATTTTGTGCTGATGAATGGAACTTTCCGTGGTAAAAATTGTGTAACTGGTTTTGAGATCAAGCTGAGGAAGGGAGAAGAGATTCCATAAGATAAGCCAACAAATAAGAAGCCATAACTTTGTGATACTGGCTGGTTTTGTATGAATCTCTCATTCACCACGCTCGTTAAGGCTTTTATTTTACGTAAACTGAACAAGTTGGAGGAGGAGCTTGCGCTTGTATCATGCATACCTGGGGAAGGGGTTGTTCCTCCAGACTTGTAGATAAATGGGTTTGTGTCTATCTCCTCTTTCATATCTTATTTTCCTGTCAGGACTACAGCACTTGGTTTCAAACCTTTCTGGAAGTTAATTTCACTTTGCCATTATGAGTCTGTTTTCCTTTTCTCTTGCACCTCATACATTAATTTCCATCTGTGCACAGTGGATGGGAGCTATATCATAGCACTGACATATCAATTCACATTCTTCACAAACTCAGTTATCAAGGAGGCAAATGAGTACTTGAGGAGCAATGCAAGAAGAAGTCAGATATCTTGCCTTTTATATTTTCTGGCACGCTTGCTTTTCTAGCAGGGTGGATTTAAAATTAATAGGGCAGAAATATCATTCCAAGAGCATGCCAGGTTGAGTTCTCCCATAGGACTGTAACTTAAGCAAATGTTATGATCTATTATTGTTTCTGTTTCAACCCCAAACTTGTTATCTTGTGTTGTCTTATGTTTATCTAGAGCACAGAAATAGCTAGTGCTAGTATTATATTCTTTTCCATGTGCTCACAGATAATGCACTCAATACAAATATAATTTCGATGATTATTTATGTTACATGATCCTATAGTTTGAAAGAGCTCTGAAAAGACATTGTTTCATAATGAGATATGGCTGTTGTTTTAGGATAAACACTGATAAAAGACAGAAACGTGGTGATAGTGAAACTGCTCCAATTTTCATTTTCTTGTTCAGCACACCCCTTGGGAAGCAGCAGCTGTTTATCTCAGCTTGGAATGTTTCATACACAGGTCCATAGCAAATATCAGCTACAGATCTTGGATATTTAGTAATATAATAATATGTACTAAAGAACTCAGTTACCTTAAACTGATTCACTTTGAAATTTAGATTTTATTTTTTCAACAAAGAATTAACAGGAAGAATCTCAGAGGAAAGCACATGCATGTTTGTCAGTTTGTTAAAATTTTGGTTAGGTATTCCTCCAGGCAAAGCTGATGTAATTTCCCAGCTGAATTCTACAGGTATTTATAGAATGGCAGGGGGAAGTGGTTTTGTTGGGTTTTTTTAGTCTTATTAGTAAATAAATAAAAACAGAAACAAAACCCTTTAGAGGAGTGTTATCATGAAATTGGTGACTCCATGTCTGTCCTTTCAGAGTTTTATCAGATGAACCCTCAGATTAAATAAACCTAAGGTTCAGCAAAGAGGATGTCCCTACATTCTCCCTAAGAAAAGCTCAGCTCCAAACCTTGGAAGGGGGGATGGATGAGGTGCACAATGCCAGCTTGGCATGCTGTGTTTAAAAAAGAAAATAGTTCATTAAGTGCCCTTCCTGGCTCGACTGATATTTAGGTAACTCTTCTGTTTCATAGTTTAATTTATATAAGCATTGGCAGCATGGAAGCCTATGAGAATACAGGACAAACAATGAAATGTTCATGGAGGTGAGATAAGGAATAACAAACTAATTTTTTCTTAGGAATAAACGCCATAGAAAACACTGGAGGGGAGAGGGGGAAATAGAGTATTTTTTAAAGTTGTTTTCTTTTGCAGGACCCAAATCCTACCCATCTCCAAAAATCTTGAATTGCCAGAAAGTACTTCACTGAAATGAAGACTTTCATACATATAATTAGTCATTTGAAAATACAAGTGAACAGAAAGCAGAGTAGCATTAGGCTTTCACCGTCCTTCACTTGATCAAAGTAATGGAGAAGCACTAATATCTGGCAGATAAATGTATTAATTTCTTTAATTGCATTCAAATATTTTGTCTTTCATGTTTGGTTCTATGCATTTTATAATTTGACTCCTACAGAAGGAAAAAGAGAGAGGGAAAGATGCCAATTACAGTAGCCATTGGGGGAAAGACACATAAGACTAGATTTCTCAAGTCTGAACATAAAAAACAGCAGAGATTAGTAAATCTAATGCAGGGATAATTTTATTATCAAAGCAATTCTATCAGAGAGAAAAGAGCTTCTGAGTAAAAATGACAAAATGCAGAGCAATCAGTGAAGTGGGCAGCTTTCTTTGCATGAACAAGCTAGTTTGAGAGGTAAATTAGTAGCTAATGGTTGGTTAATTTACTAATCCTAAACAGTCTTGAATACGCAAAGCAAGAACAATTTTTGAAATTAATTAAAATAGGGGTAAGATAGATGGAGGAGAGAACTTTTTCCACGTTTGCATGTTCCCAGTAATTAGTTGTTTAGAGTGAGCTGTGAATTGACACAATAGTAAACATTGTTTCCTACAAGGAATATTTAAGGCTATTTCACAGCCCTGTCCAGGTTCAGGATGCATTTCCCTTACTGGAATGATAAACCTCTCCCCTGACCATAATTGCTGGTTATGTTTTGATCATGAGATGAGTGAGGGCTGTTCATTTGATATGTTGGAATACCGTGCCTTATATGGGAAGCATACCTTTCCCCAGTATTCACTCTTGGCCTGCTCCAACTAGGCTTGGGAGTTTCTGCTTGTGGCTTTTTTTAATTGAGTGGAAAAATTCATGAAATAATTACATTAATAATAATGTTGCTTAGTTGAACTGGGAAGAACAGAGGAAACCAGATGTTCAGTGAGCAGAGAACTACTGGGTCTTGGTTTCTGAAGGAAAACACTTCAAATCCTTTATCCCTAACCCTTATAGATGGAGAAAAATTACTTGTGGTGCCACTGTGGAGCTCCTGCTGAATGAAAAGCAGAGATGAACCCTGCCAATCGTTCCCTCTGTGGCCTCTCCAATTAACATCCTCCCTCCCTCCTTCATGAATATTATCTTGTCAGAAAATAATAATTTCAAAGGCTTCTGCTCCACTATGAAACTTGGCTGAAATTAGCAGATGGATTCAAAAAATGGTGGTGCGGAGGCTGAACACTCAACGTGGTTGTACAGTCCTCATTTCTGTGGGAAAATGAAGGAAAATTTCCTGTGGAAACGAGGCCAGAAATATTGATACTTAGGGGATGCCAGTGGGATGAAGTCATGTTGTCTGCCTTTCTTCTCCCTCCCCAACCAGGTCCCAACTCTCAGCTGTCCTTCAGCATCGCGTCCGGGGACAGCGCGGGGCAGTTTGTCATCGACAACCGTGGGGTGCTGAGCATCCGGCAGCCCTTGGATCGGGAAAGCCAGTCCTTCTACAGCCTCGTCGTGCAAGTCCACGACATGGCCCCCCTGCCAGCCTCCAGGTACACCAGCACAGCCCAAGTTTCCATCATTCTGCTGGACGTGAACGACAGCCCCCCGAGCTTTATCTCCCCGAAGCTGACCTACGTGCCGGAGAACACGCCCATAGACACGGTGGTGTTCAAAGCGCAGGCCACGGATCCCGACAGCGGTCCCAACAGCTACATCGAGTACAGCCTGCTCCGGCCTCCGGGAAACAAGTTCAGCATCGGCACCATCGATGGGGAGGTGAGGCTCACCGGGGAGCTCGACAGAGAAGCCGTGGCCAACTACACCTTGACTGTGGTAGCCACAGACAAGGGCCAGCCGTCCCTTTCTTCGTCTACGGATGTGGTGGTCGTAGTCCTGGACATTAATGACAACAACCCGCTCTTTGCCCAGAAGCTTTACAAAGTGGAGGTGGCGGAAAATACTTTGACAGGGACGGATTTAATCCAGGTGTTGGCTGCTGATGGAGATGAGGGGACAAACGGGCAGGTCCGCTACGCCATCGTGAGCGGGGATGCCAGCAATGAGTTTCGGATCGATTCTGTGACGGGGGTGATAACTGTGGCCAAGCCTTTGGACAGAGAGAAGAAGCCCTCCTACACCCTGACTGTTCAGTCATCTGACCGCGGGAGCAGCCCCAGGACCGATACCACGACAGTCAGTATTGTCCTGAAGGATGTCAATGATTTCATTCCCACGTTTGAGCTTTCCCCCTACTCTGTGAACGTCCCTGAGAATTTGGAGACGCTCCCAAAAGTTATCCTTCAGGTGGGTACATTCAGCAATAAATACATGTCTCTGACAATTACTGGCATGCCTACGTGGTACTAATGCACAGTGTCCTTTCTCCAAAATTAAAAAGGGTCACAACTGCACAGAAGTTGCCCCTTGGCTTTAATTGAATTTGCAGTCTTTGTTGGCTTGTTTTCCTTTTCCTTTGTACAGATGGGTTTTTTGGTACCAAAAGTTAATATTATTCTTTGGAGTTCTGCTTGTGTTTTCCCTGCCTATCCTCACACCTCCGCTGGGACTTAGAGAGTCTGCTCTATCCTCTCATCTCATTCTCAACCTCCATGCAACAAATCTCTCCATCTGGTCGTTGCCTACATGGGATGATGCTGTGTGCCAAATACTGAGAGAGAACTAAATGGAATCTGACAGCGGGATGTGCAGTGCTTGCTCTCATACAGAGCTTAGCTTATACCAGGTCATTTGTGTTTTTCACTGAGCCCCAACACAGTCTTACTGTATTTACACTTGAGAAAAATAAATAATCAACTATTTAGTGTTTTCAAACTATGCTTTTTAAATCCACTACCACTGTGTTAAGTGGTTTTTTTTTCAATTACAGCTAATTTATACTTGTAGCATTAGCATTAATTCAACCCGTTAATTTGGATTATTATCACAAAGAACGCTTCCTCTATCCCAATATAATTTTACAGTCTTTGATATATGTTCTGTTTGTGTTGCTTGTGTAGGTTGTAGCAAGGGATGACGACCAGGGGCTGAACAGCAAGCTGACCTACGTGCTGGTGGCTGGCAATGAGGAGGGAGCCTTCACCCTGTCGGGCAGCGGAGAGCTGCGCCTGGTGCAGAGCCTGGACCGGGAGGCCAAGGAGCAGTACCTGCTGCTGGTCACAGCTGCTGATGCAGGTGAGGCAACCAGAGCATTTCTTCTGCTGAGCTCGTGTGGGAAACATTGCATTCTGGACAGAAAAAAAATGTTTTTGTGGTGGTCTGAAGCTTTAGTGGATGGAGGTTGGGTAGTCATGTTGAATGGAGATCTCCGTGGGGAGAGCTGGGCTTACCTGATGTCAAAGGGAATTTGGTTTCTGGAAATCAGGATTTTATTCCTATGTGCAGTTGTCTGCTGTGGGTAGTGCTCACTACAGATTTAGGTAGGAAGAATTTTTGCCCTGCGGTAATAAGTGGTCCTACCTAAGCAATAAGAACTTCATGACTACAAAAAAAACAATTTAAATGGCAATAGAACCCTGTATAATGTTGGTATCACAAATGTGCAGAGGTCACATCAGTGGCCAGAAAACAGCATTGGACTACTCAGTTAATCTTACTGAAATCTGAGCCCTGAAAAGAAATCAGAATTTGCATTTCAATATTTTAATATTCTGCTTTGCTCAGCATCCAGTCATATCTTTGCACCACAATACCAAATGTATTCCAAGTTCTTTCATTTAAAACAGGACGTGAAGTCTTGTTATGAAGATTAATTACACTTTCACTTGAGGTGTCCAAGCCCAAAATTTTGGTTTCAGATTTTGGTGTGAGTATTATTAACAAAGACATCCTGCATCATACTTTGGACTGATCTCCGGTCTCCCATGGTTTGATGGATTTAATTTACTGCAGAACTTGTTCCTGCTTTCTAGCAGTAAAAATAGAAGCAGAGCCGACTTGTTGACAAGTGAATACAGTTTTGTTTTCTGCCATGCTGTGTGCAATATCTTGTGCCAGTGACAACAGCTATGGCTTGTATTTTCCTATTGCAGCACTGCTCAGGTATTCCACAGTCTGAGCACACCCGAAGCTGAAAAACACAATTTTAAGGCTTGAGGTATCATTTATCTTGTACTTTGGCTAGCGATAACTGTGTGTGCTTTATGGTTTTTACACTGGCTTTCTATTACTCTGTAGCCTCAAACTGCTTACTTGTGACTTGGACTCGCTTGGGCTTGAGTGTCCTTATGTTCCTTCAGAAGCTGAGGCTGGATTTGTCTTGATGTCTCTTAGGTCTCTCAGTCCAAGCTGGCTGAAGTCACTGCGGGCTGTACAGAGCAAAACATCCAAAGACTGAATTGATAAAGTGGTGTCATGCAGCCAACAATTACTGTCCTTCTTGGAAGAGGGAGGGGAGCAGAACTCAGCTGTACCCCACGCCTAGCACGGTGTGCAACCAAGAGTTTGACCAGAGCACAGGCTTTACCTGGACTCTAGTTCCTAAAAACCCCACACAATCCAGGAGATTTAACCAACAGTTCAATCCAGCAGTCCCAAATGAAAATATTTACCTGTGTTGGGAGATCTCTGAGTTTCAGGTATTCCAGGGGGACGTTAATACATGAGGTGTGCATGGGACCTTTGCCATAAGTGGCTGACAAGAACAGCAGCATGTTTTATGAGTTCCTGTGTTTAAATGTGTAGATATCGCACTGATTAAACACTGTTTGAAACTTCCTTTTTAAATTTGTTATGTTCTTGTAAAGCTAACTCACAAGTTCCCATGCCCTCCTGCCAGCGTTAAAATGTACTAGCAAGTGTTCAGCAGCAGCTGTTCAGTAGTAACTTTAAGCTAAATGTAACTGCTCTACCGTGCTTCAGTTTACAACCTGACTAATCCACAGCTGGTGTGATTTGGGATAATTTTCAGCCAGGCTGGTGAATAACGTTAGCTATCATCTTCTGGTTGCACTGAAGACTTGTTCTTAATTCATCCCAGCAAAGAATACATTGAAAACTATGCAATCATGATTTATCTAAATCACAGAAAAGTGGAAGTCTTCAGTAGAAATCAGTGGCAAAACTTAACTTGATTTCATGCAAGTGGGATGGGAGCCATAGGCATAGTAGATATCCAGGTGGTACCACACTGGCTGCTGCTAGTCAGTGCTTGTTTCTTCAAATGATGTATTTCCTGCCACACTAGCAAAAAAGGTGGGAATGACACAGTCTTGAAATGGATAATGAAAGCGTTTGGAGTATTTATGTTCTTGAGCAGCTGCTAAGTGTTTATAAAAGAAACTCTCACAGGCATGTCCAGCTCTTTGCCTAACATAACCATACTGAGTCTCTTAGTTTGTGTTTGTTTGATAATTCTTAGTAAGAAGGATTTTGCATACAGACCATTCACCCAGAAATACTCATGCAAAACAGGTAAGGAAGCTGTGCCTCACAAAGTGTTGAAAAAAGCAGACTTGTCTGAAATTGTCCACATCCATATTATATTTGAAAATGAATCAAGGAAAAGGTATTATCCTTTGCACTTTGAGGTTGGCTTTTATTAGCTGTAACAAACAATCTTTCAAGTAGTCTTTAGCAGCCCAAAGAACAGTCTTGCCATATATGGTGCATCTGATTTAAGGTTTGGGGTGTTTTTTACAGATAAAAATCATGTACACATCCAGATGCAGTTAATTCAGGAGAAGTCCATCAAGAGCAAAATACTGTCTGTCCAGCCCTCTTCCCATTTTTCTTAGGGTCTGCATCTCAATTTTTCATAGGCTGCACTGACTCTGATTTAAAACATTCAGAGATGATATCCTGCTCTTAAAGAAGTCTATGCCAACTCTTCCTGTTCTTTTCAGGAAGCAGACACACTACATACTTAGAAACACCCTTAGACATAAGAACTAATGGATTCCCAACTTAGTTTTGGCTGTCTTCCTGGTCTCCTTATCCATAATCAAGGATTTCTTGCTTTTCTTATGTTTATTTTCACTTCATCAAGTTATGACTGTGGATTCTTGCTGTGTTACCTTAGCCTGTGTAAGGGAAGTTGCTGGAAGAAGGATGACTTGCAATTTTTCATTGTTTTTATCTCAAGGTGTTCATCCAGTGCACCTTTATAGATTTACAGCATGTTTTGGCAGCAGGTACGCTGAATATAACAGCAAGGGAAGGATTAGGACGTGGTAAATTGTGGAGCCAGAGGGGCTGCATAGATACAGTGCCTGTGCCCTCAGGGATCTCTGTGCTCTTTCACTGCACACAGGAGTGCTCTCCCAGAGCAGACCTTAGCCCTGGGCACGTGAGAAGACCTGTGAGTTATGAAGAGCTGAGCTGCTCATAAGCACTGGGGACAGGTCAGGTGGGGGACTGTCGGTGGGACCACGTGCCCCAGCAATGGAAATCCGGGCAGTTGTTGAAGAAGTGCTTTCCCAAGCAAGAGCTCCCCTCAGGCCCAGGGAAGTCAGTCATGATGGATGCATTGTCCTGGCTCTGGCCCAACTATTCCTTGGCCTTGGCTGCTGATCCTCGGCCTGGTCCTCAGGGTGGATCGCGGTCGGTGGAGAGTCTTCCCTGTGCGCTGGGGGAGGGAAAGGACGGACAAAACAACTTCTGGCACTCGGCTCAGTGATTTGTGTCCATGCAGCCTGCCTCGTGCCCAGTTTCCACAAGGCAGGCTGCACAAAGGGTTTTGATTCCTACCTTGGTTTATCATCACTCTTCCCTCACTTCTGCACTTCCACCCTGCTCTCACTGCGGCTGGGCCTTGGATACTCGGCCACCGCTCTAGGCAGGGGGGATTTATGAGGACACGCAGAGCATCCATCACTGGGAACATTCAGCATCTTCCAGAGCTGTACACCTGTGGCTTTGGTCGAGAAATAAAACATAATTCAACCCCACAGCTCAGCCATCCCAATTTAGAGACCCTCTTGCAGAGCAAGCTGTAAGACCAGAGTGCATGAATTATAAATACAGCAACAGGCAAAGTGATGGACTGTGGAATAACAGGATAGTGTTTAGATTGCAGATGCTGCCCCAGAATGTCTGCTAACATAAACGCCAAGAAACCTACACACAACTATTTGAATGTGTCTTCACGGGTCTGCTTCTACCACATAAATCTGTTCTGCTTTGCTATACCTTTCTTCATGGCAAAATGGTTGGGAAAAGAGACTTTCTGCCTTTTTTTTTTTCACCCCATCTGGTGGGGATGCGGCACTAGGTAAACATTCAACTCTGGCAGCATGACAAGAACTGGTGCAGCTGCTTTTATCATCCATGTCTTTAACTCTTTGAGCAATTTTCTGGACAAATGTTAGCATTCCAACAGTCCTTCTCCTTTTATTTATTGATTGCAGGGATGTGGAGTAGCACATCTGGAAACCTGCTCACTGCCCAGGACTACTGTTTAAATAAACTGCAGCCACCATCTCTTGATTAGGTTGGTCAGAATGGCACATGACCACAATAAAATCAAAATCAAATTGTGGTGTTTCTAATTAGAAGCTGTGTTCCTGTGTTTTGGAGGGTTTTTTATTTTATTTTCTTAAATAACCTGTTTACTGATTTAGATAAATAGTCCTGAAAGAAATGAATCAGTGAATATTTATTATATTTAGTTAGCTGTTCTTTGTATACATCCCTGGCCTGAATGAAAAACAACCATATGTTTTTTCTTTAGGAAATGTTGGTCCCCGACTTATGCATTCTTTCCCTCAAGAATGTAGGAGGGCGACCAAGCAGAGAGGTTATATCCTTCTCAGGAATTCTTTCTGAGCTAGGCTTTTGGTTCCCTTCAATCCTAAAATCAAATGGAAGATGACAGTGCAGTTGTGTTGGTTTTTTAACACATTTCAAGATATTTCCCAACAACAAAAGGACAGCTGTATTTTCTAATAATGTTGAGAAAGTCTTAAGATGCAACATTGTGTGAGATTTAATTGGCTAGGCTTAAAGACATTTGTATCATCCTGTTTCCTTAGCAGACACTGTATTTCTACCTAACACGGAGTCTGCAATGTAAAAAGATGTTGCCTGAAAAGAACAAGTAGTATTTTTAGAACAAATTTAGCTATTTTAAAATTTTGGTGCTGTCAAAACAAACAAGCAACTTGCTTATTTCAGCTAGAGATGTCCTGTTTGCCAGGGTTTCTGTGCAATGTCTAAATACACCCATTGCTGAGGCTTTGGTGAGCCAAATAAAGCTGGTGTCTGCTTACCTTGGTGCTTAGCAGTTGACAGAAGGATTGCTCTCTTCTGTGGTCTTGTTTTGTGGCACAGCTGTTTCAGAATGAATTTTGGGTTCTGTCCCAGCTCCATTTATTTCCTTGTATTCATGGAAGCTCTTCCTTGTGTTAATGCTGTCTGCTCTAGTGTAGTTTTAGGGGTTTTCTATTTCCCTGGCTTTATTATTTTTGCTCTTTTAGTACTGATACTAAAACTGTTGATGCAGCAGTTCCGCCTGATTTTTTAATTTATTTCTAAATGGCACCTTGGGAGAACTGAGATGGTGAGACTCATCAATGAGTTCATAGAGTTCATGGTATTGTCTTACCATCCTCTAAAATCAGGAGACAAGAGAATTGAGAGTGGCATTTTGTGGTTGTGGCACTCTAATAGCAGGGTCTTGCCCTATCACAGAGCCTAGAAACTGTTAGCACTTTGACATTTTTCCCTGGAAGACAAAAGCTCCAAAAAGCTACTTAGGAAGAGTGTTTGTGGCAGAGTCAGTCCAACATCCCCTGAGGAGTTATTTTCAGGGAAGAGAGCATCTCAGTGGCTGTGGGATGTGACATGTTTCGTCCCCAAAGGAGATGAGGGCTTTAGCCCATCCCCTCAGAGAACCGCCCCACGAGATGCACAGTACAGCCCTGAATGGCATTTGAGGCGTTTAGTCCTCTTTTTGGACTTAAAAATTCATTATTAGAGCACTGTTTTCTAAATATTCCAGTGAGACTCTCTGGGCTAACTCCAAGCATAAAAGTTCCTCTGGGATGGGGTGCAGGAGAAATTTATATTCAGGCTGGCAATGGGCTCAGGCTGGCCAGCTCAAGCTGAAATATCTGTGAAAACAATGAAAGATTTTCACTCAGATTAAAATAATGCATAGCACTTCATTTTCAAGCTAACTCGAACTAGTTTCTGGGAGAAAAAAATGGGTATATCTCTTAAAAAAAAAAAATCCAGATTAATTTATTTAAAGTGGAAAACAAGCTAGAGGATAATGCTTAATATTTAAAAATGTTCAAGTTAGAAGGAATTGTCTGTTTTTCAGTTTGCAAGCCATTACACTTCCTCCCTTACCTCTTCATTCATCCATCTTGCTCTGATTAGTTTGGAACTTTACATCAAACTTAATTTTCAATTGTTCTTCTGCTTACATCACTTGCCTGTGAAATTCTGTTTCATATCTGCTGATGAGATCTCTGAATATAATCAGTTTTGCAGAAGAGCACTTAGAGTAGTTGTTAAGCAGTTTATCAGCCTTTGAGAAATATTAAGATTTTTCCAGCCTTGCTGATCTTAAACCGTTTTTTAAATTAAACATTACACCTTATAAATTGTAAGTCTGCTAGCTCAATCTTCAAATACAAAGCTACAATTTCAGGAAGCCTTAATTGCAAGGATAAAACAAGTAAAACATGCACATATGGCCTGAACACTTAGCCTGCTGGTTAATCTTCTCTATTTATACAGGGTGTTTTTAAAGCGTAATTCAAAATTGTGCATTACAGGAATTTCACTGTGGGATATTCAGGAGTCACAAGCTGTCAAAAATTGCCTTACTCAGCAGTCCCTGCAGGAGCCAGCTTCTCTGTTTTTTTTGTGTTTACAGCAATAACTTGTAAGAAGGAGGAGTAATTTGGTGGTTTTACGGAAATAATTTTTTCAATGTCTCTCCCTTGCTCCTGAGTTGCAGTTCCACTTTCTTTCAATCTCACTTCTGTCACCAGAGGCCTTGGGTGGGGCACATGGCCATGTCCACTCTTCCAGCACCTCTTGCTTTTTTGCAGGCTCAGGGAGATCATAAAATGAATTGGGATGGAAGGGACCTTAAATCTCATGGAATTCCAAACTGGCCTGGGACACTTCCAGGGATGGGGCAGCCACAACTTCCCTGGGCAATCTGTGCCGGGGCCCTGCCACCCTCACAGGGAACAATTTCTTCCTTGCACCCTTACTGTCATGTGCCACGATTTTTATGAACATTAAGTTCAGCATTTTCCTTAATTCTTCTTATTTTGAAACATTTGGTGGAAAGCAACTTCTTGCTCTGAAAATAAATGCATTTCTGGCTAAGAAACCTGCAGTATGTATGCATGAGATTGTTGAGCATCTTGAAGCTGTGCTGAATATATATTATACTTTATTGCATGGGTTTTGTTCTCTGTCTGTGGCTTTGTTCCTGTAGGTCTGTAAAAGTGCTCCAGGTTTTTTGGTTTTTTTTTACCTTTCTGAGTTAACAGCTGCAGGAAACTGCTCCTGATCAGAGGAAGAAAACAGGGATAGGGAAATGTGTATATACACCAGAGGCCTTAAAATTGCCTCTCTGTGTGCCTGCAACTCCTGTTCTTTCAACAGCATATTACATTTCTTGCAATGTGATGTTGCCCCTGTCCTGAAGCTCCAAAGTTTAATGAATTCATAGAATGAAGTCAGTCAGGGACCTTGGTATCCAAATTTAAAACCCATGTGGATAAGACCAGATGAGAGATCCCATTGTGACTGTTTTGGGACCGAGTTTTCTTTTGCACTCTCAAAACAGGTGTGAGTTTCTGTGTGCATACACATGCACCAGCCTAAGTGTGGCTGGATGTGCTGTTGCTCAAACAAGGTTGGACTCTGGTCTAGTGAATAATTTATTATTTTGTGTTCACTTTTTATATTCTCAGATTTAGTTCTGTTTGCTCCCAGCTTATTTAGGCTGCTAGATGGGGGTTGATATTCTCTTTTCTGATACCTGATGTAGTACAGAAAGTCCCTGTTTTTTTCTTTTTCTTGTTAGATAATCCTTGCAAAAGTACAGATCTGTCCCAACTATCAATCTATTCCTTTGGTTTTTGAAGTTCAAGTTCTGTTAAAACAGCTTTGAGATCAACTACTGCTTTGTACCTAACTATGAGATAAACTCAAATTTGACACACTCAGAAATTTTGAAAATCTGAGTTTCCTGCATGTCTCATTCAGTCACCCACTGAAATGATTGAGAGTACGGATTGCTTCTAACTTTTTAATATCTTTTATTAGCCACTTATTTCAGCTTTTGTCTCAAAATAATCTAGGTTCACCAGTTTTTTTTAAGACTTAGCATGACAGCCTGTGGTGAAAAATTGAGTAAGAAGAAAACAAAGCACAGTCAACATATCCAGCCAGGACAAATATTTGTGGTGCAATCTTGTAGAAGGGACCACTTTTTTTCATTTCACAGACATAGTTTCTTCTGTGTTCTTGGAAAATTAGTTAAAGTCATCCATGTTCCAAATCAAGCCTCATGTGCACTAGAAACGCAAAGTGTAATGCAGGCTAGTTGCATTTTCACTTAATGTAGATCTGTGTTTATTTTAAAACTCACCAGCTGAGTGAGGCTCAGCACACTCCATCTGCATTTAAATGCATTTAGAAAGATTGGCCACTTTATTGTGAGAAAGGCCTTGTTTACTTGAGTGAAAAAGTTAATTCTCTGTGATAACACATACAACTCCTAGTCCTGGGACTCATTCACTGAGTGTTTGACTGGAGAAGTGAAATCCGCTTTGTTGCAAAGCAACGCGTTTCACTGAGGCAAAAATTCCATTTCTGTTAAATAGCTTTCCAATTTTCAGGATAATGATGTGTTTAATTTACCACAAAACATGGTAAACTGCTTGCAGGATGAGTCTTGATTAGTCATTTAGATTAATTTTATTTAATTTTAATCCTTTCTTTTTCATTTTAGTGAAATGTATCTGTGGGTCTTTTGCTTAAGTTTATTGTTAGTTTTCTAGCACGTGATTTTGATATTTTAATGCTGGCAAAAACTTCTGAGTTCCTGGTTTCTGAAAGGAATGATGGTTTTACTATCTGCTGTGCTAAGCATGGTGCAGACAGGACCTAGAAACCATTAAGGCTTCAAACAATATGTGGATGGTGTGCTGGACACATTCTCCTATTTCTAATTTTTGCTGTGAGCCAAACAGCACCGAGATAATTTCCAATAGCATCATCTTTTCCTGAGCTTTCTTGAAGAACCTAAATGGCTTTGCAAGTTTCCTTTCATGGCTTTTTCTTGCTGCTCCAGTGCATTAAGTGCTCTGATCATTCCCCAGTCACCCAGATGTGGTGTGGAGAGCTGAACACGTACCAGAGCAGACACTACCACGTGTTGGAGCATTCCAGGGAGCCCAAACAGCTCACCTTCCCCATTCCCCACAACAAGTTACAAGCACATGGTGCTCCCTTCTTCCAAGGCTGTATGGATAGACCGATGCAGAAGTGAAAGCAGTCTTCAGGTGCATCCCTTGTGGGTGGCTTTGTGTCTTTGAAGCATCAGCACAAGTGAGGGCAATGAGTGGCTTATGATGAGTTCATTCAGAAAGGTGTATTGACCTCTCTTTGCTGGTTATCCAGTGTTTGAAAAATAGAAATTGTCAGGTTTAATGGTATTTCTTCCCACTGTCACCTTCCTGCATTCCGTTTCCTTTCTTCTACTCGAATTACTGCACAGAGCCAATATTTTTCATCCCACCTCTCCTGGACAGGGAGAGGACAAAATTGAGAGCGCTTGTTACAACTTTTAAAGTAAAAAGTTAGAGATATCATCATATTTTTTGTGGTGATCAGCCTCAAGTGAGCATGAGTGAATGGAGCAGAAAACCTGCTCATAGCTCTTCACCAGTCCCATCTTGCTGGGACAAGAGACATCCTGTCCCATGCTGTTGCCTGCCTGACCCACATTCCCCATGGTTGTTTTTTATGTCACTTCCCCCAGTGTCCCATGCAGAGAGGGGAGCCACAGCCCAGTGCTGGCCCAGCCCAAGGTGGCCTCTCTTAACCTCTCTCTGTAACTCATCCTCCACCACAAGCTCCCAAGGTCTGCTCCTTCTCTCCATCCCCAGACACATGTTTACTTGCAGATGTAAGCAAAAAAGCTGAAATTTTTGGAAGAACATCCGTGGGAAGCAATTTTCCCCCTGAACTCAGCGTTACTATTTTGACACTATCCCAGGTTAATCTCTATTTCAACAATGACGTGTGTGGACGTTTGTGGGACTGTCTGCTTAGTGTATATGTACAGCTGCCACCTAGGAAATAAACTGTGCAGTTCACAGAAACAGACCTCAGCACACAGAGATGGGAAATTCACAATTATAGTGACAATAATATATGAATGGCACCATCTTATAAATTTTAAATATTTCATACTCACTGAATGGGAACAGACAATTCAATCTCTCCCATTTAGTTCACATAGTTGAATTTTATGTTCTTTCCTTATTCATCATTTGGATCCTTCTCTCCTCCATCCTTCCAGAAAACTTTTTTTCCAACTTGGATATTCTAAGACTCTGTGAGACATAGTATTTTGGGATTTGGAAAAAAAGCCTACTAGTTGTATGACACCAGAGAAATGTTCTAAATGAGGAGTGTCTGACAAAGAAATACTTGCTGCTTCTGCTGAAAAATAGTTCAGGCTATCATGAAAAATGATAGAAATTTTTAATGCAAGTTCACTAAGGGAAAAGTGTATGTTTCTTTGTGGCTTTAGCCCTCAGGGCTGTTTTTAAAAGTACTCAGAGGCTTGTGTGGCTGTGTACAGCAATTTTAGATAGGTTGTAATATGTCTGGTTTATTAAGAATGGTTTGGGGTCATCTTGTGTGTTTGGCTAATATTGCAGAATTTACACTAAATTTACTGCAGTTACTTATGCAAAATATTAAAATAGGGGTGATGCTCTGCCATAATAAGAATTAACTGACTTGGGGAAGATTTGCTATTGAAGCAAAACTAAGAAATCTGGGAACTCAGCCTGACCGTGGAAACTACTTCTCTCACCACAAATATGACATGTACACTTTATGAAACCTGCTTATTACCAAGGGCCAAATTCTGTGGTCCTTATGCAAGCACAGCTTTCACTGGAAGTTCACTGAGGACGGTAGAATTTGGCCCAGAGCTATTTCTTTTCCATATGAAATTACTTCATTTGTAATTTCCTCTTCTTATATTTCTCAGTAACTGCAGAAATGTGAGCTAGTCATTTAATTTTGACTGAGTAAAAGCTTTGAGGACTCTCTGTGAAATTGCAACTTTGTATTTCGGTGTAATAGAATAAAGGGGTAAATTTGTGGACGTGATATTTTACTTAGAGGAAAAAAAAAACCCATATCTGGATAACTACACAGACAGGAAACCAATGTAAATACGTGAGTTTTTCCATCCAAGTAAGATGAGAAAGGTTTGGGGTTTAGAACCGAGGAGCAGTGACTTGGGATGTTACAAACAGCTGAATTAAAATGGGACTTCTGGGATGTGTCTGTGAGCACTCTGCAGCCACAAGCTAACGTTGATGAGGTCTGGGTTACTTATGTTACCCCAGCTAATTTTGTTGGTGTTGTGCTCAGCCTTGGCTGGTAAAGTCCCTTCCCTGAGGCTGACACAAATGAGCCCACACTGCGCTGCATGGTGCCTCATAGACACTTCCAGGGAGGAAGGGGAATTGGAGAATAAGGGATTGGGGCATGAGGCAAAGGCTGGGATCTAAAGGCACTGCCACCTCTGTTCATTTTTGTGACTAAACCCACGGTGTGAATTTTCTGGCCTTGGCTTTGTCTTAGCAAATACATTTGAAACAGTGAGTTTCAAGTTTTAGCTGTGAGTTAGCTTTCTTTTCCAGGCTGAATTGCATTACTGATGCTCTTTGAATGTGACTTACCCAAGATTAATTTCTGAATTATATATAAATTGTTTAATCAGCTGCAAAACTTTACAACTTTCAACCTTTCATTTCATTAGCTGAGAGATGAATGTCAATAAAATGCGTTTGGAAGGCCAGAGCTTGATGACACACGCAGCAAACGCCGCTGAGGACTCTCTTTCGTTTAATGCAGTAATAATAAACACTTCACAGGCAATATTTCAGCAATCAAGAACACTTTTGCAGGCTTTTCTATCTATATGTGTTTGGCTAAATGACAAAATTGTGAGTTAAAAAAAAAAAAGGCTAAAAAATGAGTCAGACTTATTGCCTTAATGTAACCTTCCTGGCTGAAAGCGTATTAATTGGCAGAGTGAATTACCTCAGACCAGAGCAGAGAAAGGCCTCTATTGTGTGATGTGAAATCTATACTCCTTGGCTTGCACGTTCTTTCCTCAGCACTGTGATCCTTCCCCTCTGATCAGCAGCCTCCAAGCCCAGCCTTGTGAGATTTATAACACCTTTCAATTGGAAGCTCTGTCATTCAGCCCATTTGGGCATTAAACCACATTACTGCAAAGCATTTTGTGGTGAAAAATCCTCCTTCCCGTGCTGAGGCTGCTCCCAGCTTCTTCAAGGGTTAACATGTGGGAAAATGGGTTGCTATTTCTCCTTTTATATAAGAACTTTTTGTTTGGAGCCCTTGCCAGGAGCAGATGAGACCCAAGAGCAGAGCCTGCCTCCTTCCCAGCCTCGAGGTTGAGCTCCAGCAATAACCTTGGATAGCAGTGACCCAATCATCTGCCAGGCTGGAAGGACTGGGGCGGTCACACGGCGCGGCCTGCGTTCCATCAAGTGACAGCTCCATGTAATACGCCTGCCTCATGGCAAGGACTCCACCAATCTCTAGCCCAAAGCATTTCATTATCCTCGCTTTATCCCGGTCCAGCAAATGCTGGATTGGTGAATCTGACATGGAAAGGGAAAGAGATGCAATCTTCGGTAAAACAGGCATGGTCATCATCTGTCTTTTGAGTAAAAGCGGCCATAACTTAAGTGTTCTATGCTCTGCTATCACTTTTTCCTTCTCCTTCCTATGTATTCAAAGAAAGGAATGATCCCTTTTCTCCAGGGGAAAAATTTGGTTAGCAGAAGATGTCTTGCTGATTCTTGGCTGAAAAGAAGTGTAATGAATGGACTGACAAAACTAACATGAACTTGTAAAAGTCTTCATTGTCTTTTTTTGGATTTGACAAAGGAAAAGCTGAAGAGGACAAATACTGGGAGATTGCACATGAATAAACATGCTATTTCATGCTCCTTGCTGCTCATCAGAGTTAAGTTTAGAATAACAAGGAGGATGAAAGCCCTGGGTTAAATAAGTTCAGTCCGATTTCCCGTAAGCCAGTATCCCATCGGAGCGAGCATTATTTGCTGCTATAGATGGTTGCTTCTATGGAGAGAATGAGTCTGAACAGGGCTGGAGACTCACTGCAGCCTTCTCCCCCGGTCCCAGAAGGTCTCCCCAGGTCAGGGGTGCGACCGGCAGTGGAAGAGCCACGCGGAAAGCTGGGCTTTGCCGCTGTTTCCACTCTGTTTGTTCTGCGGGTGAATAAATTGAGGGCTGGAGTCTTCACGTCTGTCAACGTGCCACCTTTGAAGGTCTTCTTGCAGAGAAATAGGAAAGTCAACCACATCTTCAAATTGGTCCTAATTGTTACAGGAATGCTTTCTGAGCAGTTCCAAGACCATCTTTTTCCACTGAGCTTGTATTACAAAATATTTCTGGAATTAGATGGAGCAAGAAAAATAATGACTTTTTTTTTTGTCTTTCACGACTTGTACTTTATGTCAAGATGACTTTGAAACAAACCTGACCCTGTCCTCTGTGTTGAGCTGGCTTCCTTGCTCTGTGAACTGTGACATGCTCAAGCGCTCGGCTCCAAATCGGGGCTGGCAGAGCTCCGATTAGCAGGCTGGTGTTTGTAACCTCTGGCACTTTGTACCCCCCCTTTCCCGCAGGATCTCCTGCCCTCACTGGCACTGGAACCATTGCTGTCACAGTGGATGATGTCAATGACAACGTCCCCACATTTGCCTTTAACATGTATTTTGCCACTGTTCCGGAGGATGCTCCCACAGGGACAGATATTTTGCTCGTGAACTCCTCGGACGCTGATGCTTCCACAAACGCTGTTATTAGGTGGGTTGATTACTGTTGCTCCATGTAATACTGCCTCATATCTTGCCTGAAGATTTCTTTTTCCCCAGTGTCCATCACCAGCGTGCCCTAAGGCTGTAAGACAAAAAAATAGAACAGCTTTATGTGTGTAACTAAATTACTTGGGCAAATCTGTCTTTTTGTTCTTTATAGGCTTTTAGAGTTATATTGAGGACAAATAGAGTTGTGGAGTTACTTTATTTTTTTACTGAGTGAAAAGCAAGCTAGTTTAATTTACACCTGCACTCACTACCTGCTTTGCTGTTTCATTCACACCTTTTCATGTAGTGAGCAATTTTCAGTGAAAGCAAATGTGCTCCTTGAGTAAAGCTTTGGTCAATTAATGTCTTCAGCTTAGCATGAAAATTACCCAAGGTGAATCATAAAGCTTATGCCATTCAGAAAAACAGTGAAAAGTTGGAATTTGGCAGTTTTGCACAGGGCTTAGTTGATGGAACTTAACAGGGCACTGGGCTGCACACTGGCCATTCCCAGCTCCACAGACAAGAGTAATGAAGATGCTGAGTGGCAGTGACAAGTTGAAGATTATCCACTGAGGACAGATACATTGCCAATGGAATGTAAAGCAAGTTTGTATTAGTTCTTAATCTTACCACATTTAACTATTGTGGCTGCAAACATCACTGTTTCCAAACTCACAAATATATATATAATATATAAAAGTAGCTTATTTATTTACCTTTGTTAGTTCACCTCAGTTCCTTCTTCAAAGAGCATAAGAATACCACTGTGTCACTTTTTTTAAAAGGAAGTAAAATAAAACAGAACTATGTTATGGCAAAACATTGTCTACAGAATACTGAAATATTTTCTTTCCATCTAGCTACAAGCCAGGAATAGAAGCTTGACATCTTGACATCTTTAGATATTTGAAAATCATCCAAAATTACCATTTATTAAATTGTGAAACAATCAAGCTTTTAATTCTGTTCACTCATAGTCTAAGAAAATATTTCTGGCAAGCTCCTTTATAAAAAAAAAAAATTCCATGCAGAGCATGAATGACTGTAATGATTGCGTCCTGTAATAAAAAAATTATCGGAGTGCTCTTGGATTTCTTTAGTGTGGTTAAATTGCTTTAATATCTCTGCCATTAGTCTTTGTCATTCACTCAGTACTGCATCATAGAATTAGTTGATAAAATATTTTTTTCCCTTCATAAGTAGCTATTAAACATTGTTTTCAGGTTTTGTTTTACACTCTTTAGGCTCAGGAACAGACTTTGTTTTTCTTGGACAGAATTTGTCCAGATTCAGCATTTAAAGTAGATCTTAAAATATGGCTGGTATTACAAAACTGGTGAAAGCCAGAAGGACAAGAACATGTACGGTCATCTTGTCAGAGGTGCTGAGCACTCAGAACTCCTTTTCTGTCTTGTTAGAGTCCGTTCAAAATTAAACCTTTGGTTTCCAATAGGGGTATTTAAAATCCTTGGCTAACATTTTCATGCAAAGTCAAAAAAATGTGCTGTGTTTTGGAAGAAGTGTTTAAGCTTCTGCAAAGCTGTCACCTGTCCATACATGCCAACTCTTATTCTCTTGTTTCTGGTGATAACCTGTGAAATCATTGAAGGAGGGTGATGGGGTTGTAAATGGCACTGCACACTTGAGCAGTGCTGTTAAAGACAGTAGACATCAGAGTCAAAATGCCACATTTTAAGTGTTTGGATCAAATTCCTTTTACGCCACTTGCCACCATTAGAGTTTCAAAGGGTTTTGGTTTTGCTTAGTTTTTTTTGGGTTGAGTTTGGATTT
This sequence comes from Hypocryptadius cinnamomeus, assembly GCA_013400635.1. NCBI lineage: Eukaryota > Metazoa > Chordata > Aves > Passeriformes > Zosteropidae > Hypocryptadius > Hypocryptadius cinnamomeus. The sequence goes on from VYZP01053834.1 coordinate 165,336, forward strand.
TTTGCAATTGTGTTGAGACACATGTACACTGTCCACTTGGTTTGCATGCAGGTACAATTCAGAATATCTCATGACAAATGTAATATGTCTCTATTTTTTCCTTTTTAAAACAAAAAAAATCATGGTCTCTTTCCAGTGCTAACATGTGGAAACACAGAAAAGAAAGTTTCTGTCTCTGCAATACCCCACTCAAGGTTAAATCACTGCAAATCACAGATGAAATGTGCCTGGTGCTGCTGTTTAGGGAGATCTAAGTGGTGCTTTAGGCTTTGTGCACATTCTTTCTATTCTAGGTGCACATTGCTGTGGCTGGAGAATAATTGCATATGGCCATCACATTATATCATAATTAAGCAATTAAAGCATGCTTGTGGCGTTGTGCAGAGATTAATGACTGAGCAGGAGAAGTTGCCACAGCTTATTACACAGGCTGGCTCTCAACCCTCTCAGTGCAGCTTCTGGGCTGTGTTATTACTGCTGTCATAACCTGTTCTGGTCTTAAAGAGGTGAAGATAGGAATATTAATCTCTTTCATTAAAGCCACTTTATTCTGAGCCTTTCATAGAATCATACCTCAGAAAAGCTGCTGCTGTGCTATAGCAGAGGAGCAATGCTAGCCACAGCTGTGTTGGGTTATGATATTGAATATAAGAATTGTTCATTTGAGCCAGTTTTTGTTTCCATTGTTTTCTCAAAAATCCATTATCTGAATTATTAAAAAAGGTAATATTAACCAAGTATCTTCAAAAATACATCTTTTAGATTCTTGCTGTCTGGACACAAGCTGGATAAGCATTCCAAGAGAGGGGACAAACTCTCAAACTGGTAGGAAGCCAGAGGTAGCCCCTACAACACGCCTGTAGTGAGCACACAGTCAGTTCTTATCAGATCACATGGGGATGTGTGCACACACAAACACACCCACCAGGATGAGGGTTAAACTCTGGTCCCAGTTAGTCTCTGTTAACAGAGCTCTGTGGTTACTAATTTGCTATGAATTGCTCTAAATTCACATTGGAATCTTGAATAGCAAAACTAAGTATCAGGAAACAATATGGATATTAAATGTTCATTTTATTTTGCAAAGCTGTCATCATTTTATTTCAAAAAACAGTACTTTTTCTAACTAGATTCTGCAGGTTCAGTTAAGAGGTACATCAGCCTTTTGGAGTAACAGTTAATGCATTAGCCCAGGGAAATCAGCACTAAAGGATGCCTCCAGTAGGCAGTTTTGAGAGTATGTCCAGTGGTATCTTCAAATATCCAAAGTCTCAGTCAGATCATGTATTGGAAATCTGGTTTAAACAGCTATGCTTGGAAATCCCCAGAAATGTTATTTATGACAGGCCTTGAAATTTGAAAAATTCAAACAGTGAAAATAGATGGAGAGTCAGATGAAAATGTCTGCATTGATACCCATCAGCCTGGTGGTCTGAAGAGTATAGAAAATGGTTATTATCTTAAGGCAGCAGGCTGCCTTTTGAAATACTAATCCAATTTTTCTTCCTTGGTTTTCCTCTCCAACAGCTACAGGCTTAGGGGCGGCAATTCCCAATTCACCATCAACCCTTCTACAGGACAGATCATCACCAGCGCTCTCCTCGACCGGGAGGCGAGGGAGAACTACACCCTGGTGGTGGTGGCCAGCGATGGGGGCTTCCCCAGGGCTCTCTCCAGCTCCACCAGCGTGCTGGTGTCCGTGGCTGACGTGAATGACAACCCGCCCAAATTCCAGCACCACCCCTACGTCACCCACGTGCCATCGCCCACCTCTTCAGGTAACCCGATCACCAGCACGTCCATCAATGGAGAATCATGGAATGGTTTGGCTTGGAAGGGGCCTTAAAGATCTTCTAGTAGCAGCCCACTTGCCATGGGCAGGGACATCTTCCACTAAATCAGGTTGCTCCAAGTCCCGTCTCAACCTGGCCTTGAACGTTTCCAGGGATGGGCGCTCATGGCTTCTCTGGGCAGCATCGTAAGGAAATGCTAAGCTGTGCCACCAGAAATGTTTCTGAGATGTTTCTCTGCAGCTGTTTTCCTGGTGTTATCTTTGTGTTGCATGGGGACGAGGAATAACAAACCTCAATTTACCACAGTTTAGCAGGTTTTTTCTATTGGGTTCCTCCCATCCAAATTCAATTATGTTCCTGTAGTTACATAAAGTACACGTACTGAAAATGATCACCCACTCAAAAAAGTTATTATTTAGCTAGGGTTAGGAAGACAATGGTCTGTTTTTATTTCTGAAAGTCTCCTGAGCAATTCCTAAACAGGATTTTGACAGCCTCTTCCAAAAATGCCATGTCTATGTCAAATGTTAATTATGTTGCCTTTCCTTGAGCCAACTGGTGAAGTAAAATAAAGTAAAAGTAATCAAGCAGCAATCTTCCTTTTGTGGCGCCTACACCCAAATTAAAGTTACTTCACTCAACACAGGAGTTAATTTCTGGTTCAGTTAATGTTCTGTGTTTTCATATACATACACATACATGGATATGTGATGCCTACAGAGAGGATTGCATGACAAATGGTTTACAAAACAAATTTTCTTTTAACAGAAAAAAAGATTATTTCCATGTCTTGGATTTTGTCTCATAATTTTAAACAATTGCAAATACTTCTCCTTTTTATGGAAGAATGAATTTGTTTACAATTCTTCTGTGTTTCCAGAACAACATTATGAAATTGTCTTATTATTGCATTGGTGAAACTTTGTGTAATCTGACTAGTGCCTTTGCCTCATTGTTTCTGGGATGTTTCTTTAAATTCTTTTCACAAGGGGTATACATAGGTTGACCTGATGTTTTCTGGCAATATCTTTTTGGGTGCTTTTTGTATGAAATCTCTTATAACTAGAAATCTAAGCTATGTTTACTCTGTTTTTAATTTAGCAAAAACCTAGGGATTTTCCGCTTTTCTTTTTGGTATTTTTTAATTGAGTTTAAAAAGAGGACCTAGTAATAATATTAATATTATAATTTGAATAACTGAAGCACAAAATCTTCATTTTTTCCTGTTCCATTTCTCACAAGGGTTTGAATACTGTTCTTGTCTAAATATTCCAGCCCCTGGAGTACAAATCACTGTACATGACAAATAGTGACATGAAGTATAGTTTTAAGGGATGCTGTCAAAGCCATTCCTGCCTGTAAATTATTTTCCCTTAAGAGGTTGAAAGGAGCATGATTTTTATATAAAACTGGGTATTTTCTAAATTTTTGTAACAGTAAAACATAAGCAGTATTCTGCAAATTGGTTGGACAGTATCAAATTTGAAAGACATATCCTGCTTTAGATCTGTAAAATCTGGCGAGGAAGAACACCCTGGGTTCTACTTGCAGGTGGGCAAATATAGAGGCTAATGCAAATGGTGCACGTACAGTCAAGCTTATTGTGAAGCATAAATTCAAAAGATCTGAAAAGTCTGAGTGTGATCATGTTATTGTACTAGTGTGCAATAGTTTTGTATTTCTATTTTACCAGTGTGCTTTCAAAAATGCAGTCCTCTTAGTGTCCTTGGAACACTCTTAGAAAGTTAAAAGTAAGGGGCTAGTGGGGAGAAGGAAGCAGCACCTGGGGAGCAGGAAGAGAAGGGATTGCAAGGGACGGTGGTGTCGGGTAAATGTCTGTGGATGCTGCAGGTTCACTTACGTAACCTTAATAGTCCTTGAAGTTCAGGGTGGAGTTTTTTTCATGGATAAATAAGCTAAGAGTAATTTTAAAAATCAAAATAGCATTCAGTCTTACTGGGTTTATGGTTTTTATTGTATGAATGTTCTAGGAGCAGGATGCTTTCCTCCAAAAGGCTGCAGGTCTGTTTCCCAGTTAGTGAGATCTGTATGTCCATCTCTCTAAACGCAGTGTCCTGTTTTTCAACTCAACATTTTTTGGCTGCGTGCATGTCTTGTGGACCCACAGACTCACCTGCCCCTTGCTGAACTCACTTTTTTTGTGAAAAAAGCAGTTCATTTTCAAGGCAGTGTGAGGAAAAGAATGCTGCTCCAGGATGTTCTTCCGAGTGAAAGGCTGGCATGATGTTTCTCACAGTCAGTGCATTCATTAAAGGACTGACCTAGCTTTGTTCTGCATTTCAGGCTCATTCGTGTTTGCTGTGACTGTCACCGATGCAGATGCTGGCTCCAATGCCGAGCTCCATTATTCCCTCGTGGGGAAGAACTCTGAGAAATTCCACATTGATCCAGCAAGGGGGGCAATCCTGGCTGCAAAACCACTGGTGGGAGAGTCTGAAGTCACCATTTCTGTTCACGTGAGGGATGGTGGCCGGTACCCCAAGACAGACTCTACCACTGTCACCGTGAGGTTTGTGGACAAAGCTGAATTTCCTCGTGTTCAGGCAGAGCAGGAGACCTTCACATTCCCTGAAAACCAACCAGTTGGGACACTTGTCACCACCGTCTCTGGATCCTCAGCCAGAGGAGGCTCCTTGTCCTATTACATTGCCAGCGGTAACCTGGGCAGCACCTTCCTGGTGGACCAGGTGACAGGACAGCTTTCTGTCGGGCGGGCTTTAGATTTCGAAGCCGTGCAGAAATACGTGGTGTGGATTGAGGCCAGAGACACAGGCTTTCCCCCCTTTTCATCCTACAAGAAATTGGAAGTATCGGTGATTGACGTCAACGATAACGTGCCGGAGTTTGAGCAAGATCCCTTTGTTGCAGAAATAGCGGAGAACCTGTCCCCACGGAAGATACTGACAGTGGCTGCTGTCGACAGGGACAGTGGTCTGAATGGACAACTAAATTATGAAATAATTGAGGGCAATACCGAAAACAGTTTCAGTATCAACCGAGCCACTGGTGAGATCAGAAGCGTCCGGCCCTTGGACAGGGAGAAACTGTCTCAGTACACACTAACCATAAAAGCTTCAGATAAAGGCACTCCGCTCCAGAGCACGACTGTCAAAGTTATCATTAATATTTTAGATGAAAATGACAATGCTCCGAGGTTTTCACAGATATTCAGTGCTTCTGTGCCTGAAAATGCTCCTCTGGGTTTTACAGTAACACGAGTCACAACGTCAGATGAGGACATTGGGGTGAATGCAGTCAGCAGGTACTCCATAAGGGATACGAGTCTCCCGTTTACCATAAATCCCAGCACTGGGGACATCACCATCAGCAGACCACTGAACAGGGAGGACACCGACCGCTACAGAATCAGGGTCTCTGCACATGACTCGGGGTGGACGGTGAGCACAGACGTCACCATATTTGTCACAGATGTCAATGACAATGCCCCACGATTTACAAAACCATCCTATTACCTAGAGTGTCCTGAGCTTCCTGGGATTGGGCTAAAGGTCTCCCAGGTTTCAGCCACCGATCCAGATGAAGGGCCCAATGGTCAAGTCTTCTACTTCATAAAATCCCAGTCTGAGTTCTTCCGCATTAATGCAACCACGGGAGAGATTTTCAACAAGCAGTACTTAAGGTACCAAAACTCCAGCGGTTCCAGCAATGTCAACATCAACAGGCACAGCTTCATCGTGACATCGTCAGACCGCGGCAGTCCCCCATTAGTGAGCGAGACCACCGTCACCATAAACGTAGTAGACAGCAACGACAACGCACCGCTCTTTCTCGCCCCTAAATATTTCACTCCTGTAACTAAGAACGTGAGGGTTGGCACAAATTTGATTAAAGTTACTGCAGTGGATGACAAGGACTTTGGCTTGAATTCTGAAGTGGAGTACTTCATCTCTGATGAGAGCAAAACTAATAAATTCAGACTGGACAGGAGTACAGGCTGGATTTCTGTGTCATCTTCACTAATGGCTGATTTGAACAAAAACTTCCTGTTTAAAGTGAAAGCCAAGGACAAGGGTAATCCCCCACTCTCATCTGAGGTAGCTGTTGAAATAGTAGTGACAGAAGAAAATTACCATACACCCGAGTTTTCCCAGAGCCGCATGAGCGTTACTATCCCGGAGAGCTACTCTGTTGGAACGGTGGTCAGGACGGTTTCAGCACGAGACAGAGATGCTGCTATGAACGGATTAATCAGATACAATATTTCCTCTGGAAATGAAGCTGGAATCTTTGCTATTAATACCACCACTGGTACACTGACACTAGCCAAACCACTTGATTTTGAGTTACACCAAAAGCACGAGCTGGTTGTTACTGCCACGGATGGAGGGTGGGTGTCCCGAACAGGCTACTGCAGTGTCACTGTCAATGTCATTGATGTCAATGATAACTCCCCAGCATTCAGCCCTGAGGAGTACTTTCCCACCGTGCTGGAAAATGCCCCCAGTGGGACAACTGTTATTTGTTTAAATGCCACTGATGCTGATTCTGGATCTAACGCTGTGGTTGCATATGCCATCCAGTCCTCAGACAGCGACCTTTTTGTCATTGACCCCAACACGGGAACCATCACCACCCAGGGATTTTTAGACTATGAAACAAAGCAGAGTTACCATCTAACGGTAAAGGCTTTTAATGTTCCAGACGAAGAGAGGTGCAGCTTTGCTACTGTCAACATCCAGTTAGAAGGGACAAATGAATATGTGCCCCGTTTTGTGTCCAAGCTTTATTATTTTGAGGTTTCAGAGGCAGCCTCCAAAGGTACTGTTGTAGGTGAAGTTTTTGCAAGTGATCGTGATATGGGCATTGATGGAGAAGTCCACTACCTCATCTTTGGCAACAGCAGAAAGAAGGGCTTCCAGGTAGATGAGAAAAGTGGCCAGATCTATGTTTCAGGACCTCTTGACAGAGAAAAAGAAGAACGAATCTCTTTGAAAGTCCTTGCAAAAAATTTGGGGAGCATTCGTGGCGCAGATATAGACGAAGTAACTGTTAATATCACAATCCTGGATGCCAACGATCCTCCTGTTTTTACCTTGGGAGCCTACAATATACGGATCAGCGAGGGTGTTCCTCCAGGCACCCATGTCACATTTGTCAGTGCCTTTGATTCAGATTCTGTCCCCAGCTGGAGCAGGTTTTCCTATTCCATTGGGTCTGGCAATGAGAACAGCGCCTTTTCCATCAACCCACAGACGGGACAGGTGACGGTCACTGCAGAGCTGGATCGAGAAACGCTGCCTGTCTACAACCTCTCTGTGCTGGCCATCGATTCGGGAACGCCGTCTGCGACAGGAAGTGCCTCTCTAGTGGTAACTTTGGAAGACATCAATGACAATGGCCCTACCTTGTCCACCAGCCAAGGAGAAGTCCTGGAGAATAACCGCGCAGGAACTCTGGTGATGACGCTTCAGTCGTCGGATCCCGATCTCCCTCCCAACCAAGGTCCTTTCACGTATTACTTGCTCAGCACTGGTCCTGCCACCAGCTACTTCAGCCTCAGCACCGCTGGAGTCCTGACAACAACGAGGGAGATTGACAGGGAGCAAATCAGCGATTTCTACCTCTCGGTGATTACGAGAGACTCTGGCATTCCTCAGATGTCTTCCACAGGAACTGTGCAGATCGAGGTAATAGACCAAAACGACAACCCGTCTCAGCCCAGAACAGTAGAAATCTTTGTTCATTATTATGGCAACCTCTTCCCAGGTGGAATTTTGGGCAACGTAAAGCCGCAGGATCCAGATGTGCTAGACAGCTTCCAGTGCTCCCTCACCTCAGGAGTCACCAGCCTTTTCAGCATTCCCGGGGGCACCTGTGAGCTGCACTCGCAGGCGAGGTCCACGGATGGCACGTTTGACCTGGCCGTCCTCAGCAATGACGGGCTGCACGGAGCCGTCACCAGCAGCGTCCGGATCTTCTTTGCAGGCTTCAGCAACGCCACCATCGACAACAGCGTCCTCCTTCGCCTGAGCGCCCACAGCGTGCGGGACTTCCTGACCAACCACTACCTGCACTTCCTGCGCATCGCCAGCTCCCAGCTGACAGGGCTGGGCACGGCCATCCAGCTCTACGGCCTCTATGAGGACAGCAACCACACCTTCCTGATGGCGGCCATCAAGCGCGGCAACAACCAGTACGTGAACCCCAGCGGCGTGGCCACCTTCTTCGAGAGCATCAAGGACGTCCTCTTCCGCCAGAGCGGGGTGCGGGTCGAGGCCGTGGACCACGACTGGTGCCTGCAGAGCCCCTGCCAGAATGGAGGGAGCTGCCTGAGGAGGCTGGCGGTGGGCCCCGCCCTGAGGACCCATGAGAGCATCCCTGTCATCATCGTGGCCAACGAGCCGCTGCGGCCCTTCGTGTGCCGGTGCCTGCCGGGCTACGACGGGAGCCTGTGCGAGACCGACATCGACGAGTGCCTCCCGTCGCCCTGCCACAACGACGGCACTTGCCACAACCTGGTGGGGGGCTTCTCCTGCAGCTGCCCTGAGGGTTTCACTGGCATGGCGTGCGAGAGGGACGTCAACGAGTGCCTTTCCAACCCCTGCAAAAATGGTGCTGCCTGCCAGAACTTCCCAGGGAGCTTCAACTGCGTTTGTAAAACCGGGTACACAGGTACGCTTTTACTCCTCTATATACCTTACAGTCCAGAAAAGATGGCAAGAGTGCCTTCTTAGCCCAAGATGGTCTGAATACAAGCATCCCCAGTGGATGAAGAGATCATGCAAAATGACGTATTAATAGTGTGAAAACTCAGAATACCCAGGTGCCTGCAATTTTATTTTATTTTAGCTCTCTCCCAAGGCAGATCTGACTTACCTGATTTGCATTAGAACAGAAAGATTTTTGCGAGGGCTATTCAAATTTTTTAAATGTGTGGAAACTATTTCCAGTGCCTAAGTATGATTTTTCTGTACATGTTATTGTTATGCATATTGTGGGAGCATTTCAAGTCTGCTAGAAGTGTGCCAAGCAAGAAAATCAGCCTCTACCCCAAATTATTTGCAGACCAGAAAACAGCTGAAAAATATGGGAAAAAAACAGAATTCAGGCAAAGTGATCGGCCTCTCTGTTCTGTATTTTGTCCCTTTGTAATTTATTTTTTTTCATTAAGTGCAGAAATGTCTGCAGCATTCCTACCCCTTCTGAGTATTTTTCTCTGATATTTATTCCACATTCAAACACAGCAGCATTGTAACCCAGAAAAGCAGGCTGGTCTGTGCTTCTGCCATGAATAGGATATTTAAGGAAGGTCTGAACAATTTTATCTGGTGCTTATAGCCACTTTTCATAGAAATCAGAAAAAAAAAAAACCTAACCAGAGGAGATTAGGTAAGGCTTTTAGTGCCTTTTCTAAGGAGTATTCCTGCATTGAAGAAGCCCCAGGGCAGCCCAGCTCAGCACAGTCCATTCTGGTGTGGGACTTGCCACCACCACAATTCACCTGTAACCCACAGAGGGATCAAGGGATCCACTGTTCCTTTGTGTTTTTTACCTAAAGCGGGTCTGTGCAGGAGAGAATGGAGGAGAAAGTTAATTTCAAAGTAAAGGTTTAATTACTTAGTTTAAATCACAGCTGCAGCAGTGGATGCATATTCAGTGCAGTATGAAGGACACTGATGAGATCTTCTGCATGAACCTCACAAATGTGGTCCTGAGCCTCGGGTCAGGAGCAATTGCTGTTAATTGACAAGCGGTTCTAATTAAGTTACCAATCCAGGATTTTATTTCATGTTGTATTAGCATATCAAATTATTTGGCCAGGAGCATGGCAAAATAATTCTAGAGCACCTATGCCATGTAACTCTTGAGGTCATTAGCACCACAGAGTACATGGGCATGTGTTTGCTGTTGCAGTGAAGCAAAACACTTCATTAACTTCAGCAGCAAACTACAGTGTATGCCTCTAGACTGTAATTTGAAACATTTATGAAGCATCCAGCTGATTTATTCTGGTATTAAATTTGTACATTAATGCTCAACCCTTATGTCAGCTAAAAATCAAGCACTGCATGTGACAAGTTGAAAAAAAAGAGATGAGTATTTTTGCTAAGAGAATGTGATGAGAGACTTTAGAGTTTGAAGTGTTGGATTTCTTTCATGCCATGAATTAAATGTGGCATCTAATAGGAGCTTTCTTAAACTCCTTGTCAACACAAATAACCTTAAAATAGACTGCCACTGAGGCAGACATTTCTATTGGGAGTCAGATGTTGTTTAATCAGTTGGCCATTGCAGAATCAAGAGTTATTAAAGTGTCCTGAGATTAATTGATCAAGACAGAAAACAAATGGCACCAGTGTAATTAAAAGACAAAATATCTTTGGAGTTTAATATCAACAGAGCTTATTAGATAAGATCACAATTATCACACAGTATATTTAGACATTTTATGTCTGCAAAAGCATATTTGAAATTCTTCAAATTAAATATTCAATAGGTTCTGTAAACAAATGTCAGTGTACTGATTGTTTGAGAATGCTTGATATAGAGGCTATTATGTCATTATTATACTGCCAACAGAAAGAGAACACAGCTGCTTGGGCTCTTAATTTGCATTCATATGTGATTAAAGATAGCCACAGTAGATGTAAAAATAAAGCCTCAAACTGTTTCTTCATGAATCTAAGCCTTGAGTGCCTCAACAACAACAAAAAAGAGGCATCCAAAATAGTGGATTTCTAATTTAGTTCCCCATATACATAGTTTTGCTGCTTCTGTTGGAATGAAAATGCAGTCTCATAATTGAATTTGCATGCTTGGTAAAAAAATAACATTTACATGGTAGTGGATGCAAGTAGAAATTAGAATTTTCTGGGACAGGCTCTCTGTTCAGTGTAAATTAGAGTACATGAGCTGTAGACCTTTATAATGGTGTACCTGAAAACTGAGAGTCTTACTTTTCCTTGATTTATTATGTTTTGTCAGCTGCATTTCACTTCATCATACTGCAAAAGGTAATGTCATTTTTTTCACTGGATAGGATTATAAAGACTGATTACCTCAGAGCAACATCATTAGGGTTTGAACAATCTGTTATAATTATATCTCTTAATGATGAACAGGTTTTGTTTTTAAAATAATCTCTTTCTGGAGGGAATATGCTTGGTGATTTACAGTAGTTGTCTGCCCTTCCTTTGAACCCTTCATTTCCTGTTTTCCAGGATTCATTAAGATGAAGGAATGTACGTTTGTGAAGTTGTTTCAAATGCAAGATTAGAATGCTAGAACAACCACTTTAAAAGATGGACACAGAGAACCACAAAAACTAAAACTCCCAAATCAGCTGAAATCTTAACTGAAGAAAATTCAGCTGGTATCTATTCCTGCTACATTTTTCAATTAGCAAAAAAAAAAAGTTTGAGGAACTTAGATTTTTGCATAAGCCCCTGCCTGTGATAACATCAGCTGGAGGTGATGAATGGTAAATGTTGAATGCTGTCTGTTACCAATTATCCAGCATTCTCCTAATTTTCACGGTCTTCAGAAAAAGATCTTTCTGATGCAGAAATGAATACCTTGCATCTTTCAGAATTTCGGCCAAGAATTGCTCTATAAACTCAGCTAACTTCAATTTTCATCTAGGCCAATTTGGATGGGATTGTGAGCAACTTGGTCTCGTGGAAGATGTCCCTGCCCTTGGTAGGGGGTTGGAAGAAGATGGTTTTTAAAGCCCTTTCCAACCCAAACCATTCTATGATTCCATAATTCTGTTGTTCTAAACACGCTTCTGTTGGTTTCAAGAGCTCTTCAAACAACAGTTAAGCATAAAGGAGATGCTGTTATTCATTGGTTAAAGTAAGTGCAGCTGAAATAAATACCCATATTCTCTTGCTGAGTCAGCAAATGTGCCAGCTTTAATGTTAGCTGAGAAAAAGAAGAGTATTTAGTTAGATTGAACTGCAAAAATCTGAGTAAGCCTGTTTAGCTCCACTTGATTTTTTTTGTGAAAACTGAACAGCATCACTGAGCTATTTTAAGCATATCTGTCTCACTCTTGCTATGTGCTCTCCTTCATGAGTCAAAGACCTCTACTACAGACCATAAATTGAAAACAAAGAAAACAGCAAAATCTCACATAAAAAGTTAGCTCATCCTTCAGTCATGCCCATTAGAGAATAAAACATAAATAAATACCCCCAAAGCATAATTAGATTCAGACCCTGGAAAAGTTTCCTGGATTTATGGTGCATCTACAAGTGACGTATTAACCGCAGGAATCCTCCAGCGCTCCATTTCCACCCTGCTTGCAGTCACACATGGAGAGCTGCTGCTCACATGGAAGAGCTGCTTGCAAACTGTAGGTTAAACAAAAAAGTAGAAGAGGGGTGAAAATCAAGAGGTTTTCTTCCTCAGGTGACCCAAGTTGTTAAACTCTGAGAAAGGTAGCCTAGTTCGTAAAGCACAGTCCTGGTTTGTTACAGTTTTAAATTGCACCAGCAACCTCTAAGGACTGGTGCATTCCTATCATGAGAGATGTAAAATTACAAGATATATGTGACATACAAGAATGGACACCCTCTGTGCAAGCTCATGTACTTTTAACTTAAACGTATGCATATGGTGTAAGAAATAAAACAATTAATTACCGATGCAGAAAGAAGCATTAAGACAATCTTAGCCCTTGCTTTGTGCATATAGCCTGGCTGAGATGAAGTTCAGGAGAAGTCTGGAAGACTGTGGCTGCTTTTGTGAATTTCTGCAGTGGAACAGGGAGGATGAACATAACAACACTTTGAAGTTTTTGCTGAGCACAGTGAGTGAAGGCTGGCACTGCTGGCGACAGGAAGACAGGTTCCAAGAGTGGGATGTAGTGGAAGTGTTGCTAAACTCATCAAAACCAAGCATTGAAAACCTTAGAAATGAAGACCAATATTTTTGTGGTTAATGTTTCCGTGCAAAGAAAATTTTAGTTTCGTACATAGAATACGCGTGTCTGTATTTGGTGTCTGTTAAAATCTTCACTTTTTCTCTTGGTTCCCTTCCTTGCTGAAATGAATTATGTGATTTCAGTTTGTTCTCTGGGGAATAATATTTACCACATGTGACAATGTCTGCTTAGAAAAGGACGTATCCAGGGTAGCTTGTTTTAGCTCCAGAGGACTGTGGTCTCTCCAAGTCAGGAAGGAGGTTGTAATTGATGAGGAAAAATAAGAAAAATCATATAATGTACAATAGCAGCCTCTGTTCAGCATGACCTGCTTGTGCAGGGTCCAGCAAGAGCTGAATCTCCTTTGCACTCATGAGTATATTGCACTCAACAGGGAGAAAAAAAAGATACATTTTTACAGTTCTTTATTTCAGCATTGCCTTTAATTGCATAATCTCTCTTTTACACACACCAGTTAATAAAATATTTCAATTAAAACAACAGTCCACCACTACCTATAATCACAATGAGACACTTGAAAAGTAGAGTTATTTTCTCTGGGCCACATGTTATGCCTATGGCAGGGCTGGGAGCAGCCCAAAATCCTGTCTGTGATTCCTCTCTCCATCCCAGAGCTGGTCCCTGGCACCCTCTCTCTTGGCCATGTGTTCATAACCTCATTACCTACAATACCAGCCTGACTTTCCTATTTCCCTGAATAGTCTGACCTGGAAATTGCTTTTGTTCCCTCATCACAGGGAAAACATGTGACTCCACTGTCAACTACTGTGAGTGCAACCCTTGTTTCAATGGTGGGTCCTGCCAAAGTGGGCTGGAGGGGTATTTCTGCCACTGTCCCTTTGGTGAGTACCCTTCTCTCCTCTTCATTTCCCCTTTCCCTATTCATATTTCTATTTATTTTTACCTGCATAAGTGATTTCTAGCTTGAAAATGATTCAAGGTCTGGAAAAACTGCACGTTTTTAGAGGTTCAATTAATTCATTTTTCTTCAGAAGAAAATTAAAAAGTGATGTGGTCACTACAAATACATATTTGTCATTCCTAGTAGCAGGTCCTTTATCTCTCACAGAAAAAACAAAAGACCCAGCCAAACAACTCAGTGCCTAAAAATTAGAAAGAATATTTCTGATTAGATAGATAGATAGATATAATTGTCCAAAAGTAAGAATGGATGCTTGAAATACTTAAATCACGACCATTGGCTTCTAAAGAAAAAACTTAAACACAGCTGGATCAGGGCTGAAGTACCTTCACCACCAAGAATATCCGAAGTTCAGTCTAGAGGAGGAAGTATGATGATAACTAAGCTCTCCTGATGAATAACAGGCACTTTTAGTGGAGCTGAAGAGTAAGACCACTGTAAATAACATCAGTATTTTACATCAGAGAAGCATATAGTAGTGCCAAAATAGTTTCATAATTTTTAAAATTTAATTATCCCAGATTTCGTTTGTGGAACGGACCCAATAAAAACATAGAACAACATGGATGTTTTAAGGCATCATGACACGATTGCAGCAAGATTGATTCTGAATGCAGATTAATCCAGAGTTGCCATTGTTCATCTGGAAAAGTATGAAAGTAAATCTAACAAATTAATAAAAAAAGCAGAAATGTCCAGAAATCATCTACAGTGTTTCAAGGTTGCTCAAAAACCCTCTCACAAAAGTATAGTTCTCGATATGCATTTGTAACTAATGCTGAATATGTTTTTCTATTAAGATGTGGAATAATTTCTCTATTCCCTTTTATTTCCTTTATTGTACATTTCCTCAGGGTTAATTAATTTCCCATTGTAAATGTAACTAATATTCATAAATTAAATCAGGTTTTTTTTTCCCATTGTTGCTGCAGTAAAATAAAAATCAAGGGAAATTATGTGACAGAGATCTGAAAAGAAGTATGTAGAATGCACCAAAATATGAATATCAGTAAAAAACCTGAGGAGACATAATATTTTAATCACACATATGCTTATTTCATAAGTACAAAAAATGAACCACCCAGTGAGAAACAGTTCAGATAACAGCCGCAGAGCAAAAAATAAACTCAACTTGCACATTTATTTCCATAGCTGGATTAATAAATGCCTGATGATAATTAACAACCATGTCTTGACAGAGCTGTCAAGCTGGCTTGGTTTGGTGTTTTCCAAAGAAGCCACGGAGCTTGACAAAGTGCTTTTCAATAGACGCATCTGTCCTTTGTAATTCAATTTTTAAGTTTAAATATCATGTATCTCAGCCCCCAGTTGTGGCTAATAGCTGTGGCTAATAGCAGTTGGTTGTGTGATTTTAATTGTACACAGGAGTTCCACAGCCATGTGGAGAGCACATCCGTACTTCGCTCCTGGGAGAAGGCACGGTGAGGAAAAAACTCCCCGATTCCAGACTTTGCTTTTCGTTTTTCAGGTGTTTTTGGGAATCACTGCGAGCTCAACAGTTACGGATTTGAAGAGCTGTCCTACATGGAGTTCCCCAGTATGGATCCCAACAATAATTACATCTACATAAAGTTTGCCACCATAAAGAGTGACGCCTTGCTGCTGTACAACTACGACAACCAGACGGGGGAGCGGGCGGAATTCCTGGCGCTGGAGATCGCGGAAGGGAGGCTGAGGTTCTCCTACAACCTGGGCGGTGGCACGTACAAGCTCACCACGGCTAAGAAGGTGTCTGATGGACAGTTCCACACCGCCATCGCCCGCCGGGCTGGAATGGTAAGGAGTGCTAGAATGAGGATTTCAAGGCGAGTTCAGCCAAGTCGCTTTGGCTTCCAGGCGGACTCAGAGGAAGGTGGAATTGGTGACGTTGCGTTTGCTAGCAGAAACTCCAACTTTGGGAAAAACCTCCTTTGTTTCTGCCTTACTCCAACTAACTCAAAGCCCTGTGGTGGTTTGTTTAGTATGATGATGATAAAAGTGTAATGAAAAAAACATGTGCAAAGTGCCCCCAAACTCTCAATGTGAAAAATGAGAGCCAGGAATAATTAATGACATAGATGATTACGCACAGGGCTAATTAACTGCTGTAGATTACAGGGATGATTATCAGGGAATTCTAATTAACCACAGTAATTGAAAAAAGCCTCAAAATAATTTTTCTCAACATTTGGAAAATAGAAGTGGACAGACTTAAAATGCTAGGCATCCATGACCTCCTTGAGCTAATTCAGAGATTTTTCTAATCTCGTCAGACTGGGAGCCTGGTTTTCCTCTGTAGCATACACGTAAAGAGTTAAAAGGTGCTACATTAAGAGAATTTTTTGAGGGGAAGGAGGGAAGTTACTTCTCTCTTTGTCTCCCAGAATGCATCTGAGGTGAGGAATTCTGCCGAAAACTGGGACAACTGATTACCATATGCCTGGCACTCTGACCCCTCTCCTGCCTTCATTTTTTTCTCCAGTAAATGTTTTCTATCCCTCTTCTCTCATTTTTTAATAATATTTCCAAAGCAGAACATAAACCAAATGCTCTTTGAATCCAAGCCAAGTTTTTGACTCCACAGTGTTTGAGTTAGAAATGAAACCAAATCTATTTGCCATCCATAATCAGTAGCTATTGCCCAACAGCTCCCTTTTCAGGCAGAAATGGCCAGTATACACGGAATTCATGTTTGGAATTAAAGTCATAGAGCAATAATATACAGTGGGGTTACCCATTTTGGTTTGTATATGTCAAGCTAGAAGTGATGGAGGGAATAAAAGCAGTAAACTCTTCTACCCAGTGTGGCTCCATTGCAGAGTCTTGAGCTTTAAACTCTATTACCATTTGTAGTGCAAGACCTGATATCTCCGTTTATTCTGGGTGTTGGTCTCTTCTCCCAAGTTACAGGCAAGAGGAAATGGCCTCAAATTGCAGCAGGGGAGGTTTTGATTGAATATTAGTAAAGAGTTCTTCCCCAAAAGGGCTGTCAGTGCCTGGAAAAGGCTGCCCAGGGAAGTGGTTGAGTCACCATCCCTGGAGGTATTAAAAAGATGTGTAGATGTGGCACCTGGGGACATGTTTTAGTGGTGGCCTTGACAGTGCTAGCTTAGTGGTTGGACTCTTGCAGATCTTCTCCAACATTAAGGATTCTATGGTTCTGTGAAATCCAGTCTTCAGCTGGATTTGCAAATCCAATTTGTGTGTGTTTTTAGGACTTACATATCCAAATAAGATGAAGGATGATTGTGATGTTGAGTAATGACTTTGGTTTAATGTGCTTTGATATAAGATATTCAATTTGCATCTTGCAAATTTAATAATTCACATCACAGCTTCTTAATGGTAAACCCTGAAGGTGCACTTTAATCTTGACATGCACCAGGTTCCCATTTTAGTAACTGAAGTAGAATGTTACTTCTATAAATAAGATGTAAATGGCAAAGTATAGGGACACAGAGTAAAAGTTGCAACAAATAAATTAAGTACACTGAAGAAAAAAAACAGAGAAAGAAAATGTTTTACTTGTCAGTGTGCCAGAAGACTACAGAAGAAGAGAAAACATAAAAAGGGCTATTTATAGAAATTTCAGCTATGACTGCTTCAGGCTAAAAGCAAATATTTAAGACAACCTATACTTTTGTATGATTTTTTTGTTTGTTTGTTTTTAGTGTTTAAACCTCTTCAGTAAAGTCAGCTGTTTACAAACAGTATGTGGAGAGAATCGCCTTTGTCTTAGATATTTCTGCTGCAGGAAAAATGTCTCCCAGGTGTCCAAAACTGTATAAAATAGGCCCCCTTTAGGATTCCAAATCTGTCATTTCCTACAGCACAGTGGGATTTTATCGGAAACTGGTAAAATCATTAAGTTGTCAGTCCTGAGCTATTGCAAAGTGACAGGATAGAAAGGCTCATAATGTGGCAAGGTAACTGTAGAGTAATGCTTAAGTAACAAGCAGGAACATTTGACTAACATTAGAAAATAAATTGTGTGAACTCTGTTCCAAGTAAAATATATTCTCAAATATCCAGCCCTTCAGCTGGGGCTGGAGCTTGGCTTGCAGAGCACATAGCGATGTAAGTTAGGGAGATTATGCTGATTGAGCTAAGAACAAAAAACTCATTTCAGTTTTTGTTGTTGATGTTCTGAAGGAAAAATATGTATGCATGTGGTGGCATACAGAGCAGCCAGCTTATTATTCTTTCTCTGAATTGTTTCATTTACACAGGGCTATAATCTGCTTTGGAACTGCAGACTGACATTTCTTGGGAGAAGCACTTTGCTCATTTGTATGGAAAGAAATTCAAGATAAGCTTCCATTAAAAATAGCAGATTGAACAATTTAATTGTACTGTAGGGCATGATTTAGGGCTAAGAGCTCTGAGTTTATTTGGTCAGTACAGTGTGTCAGCTTGCAGCATGTATTTGGAGCTAGCATGGCCAATCTGTGGGGATTTCAACAGGCTGTTGTTACCAAACTTATTTGCAGGCAGTTGAAAAAACCTCTGCAGAGTAATGATGTACTGATAGCCAGTGCTGCTTGCTCAGCTCCCATAGAGCAATCTAAATCAAAATATAAACTCAGGCATTTTTAAAGGTGGCATTTGATTTAAATTTGCTGTAAAACTCTACCACACATCTAGCTGAAACATGAGGAGATGTACAACATGGAGATTATGTTTATTTTTCTGAAAATTTGTTTTAAGGAATAACCTTCAGGGTTGGTTGGGGTTTCTTTTTTTCAGCGCATCTGTTATTAATAAATCACTGTGGGGACAATTCTTTGCTAAATAAGGAATAAAATAAAAACTCCTTTTCAGATCAGCAGGAGTTATTTCATGATTTTAGTGACAGCTTTGGTTAGACTTTTATAGATTACAAATAGAAGTGCCATGAGTAGTTTAGTGTAAATAAATTAGATGGGTAGTCTCAGAATCACAGAATGGTTTGTGTTGGAAAGAACCTTAAAGATCATCTGGTTCCAACCCCCCTGTTGTGGGCACTTTCCACTAGACCAGGTTGAGGCAATGTTGTTGTCTAGGACTTGATGGCTTGGGGTAAAAATAGTAACAGTAATAACAATAATTAAAGAACAAGACTGCTGTAAGTAGTGGTAATGCCTGGTACTTCTCTAAACATCAGCTTGGTCCCACTCTAGGTGTCCAGATGCTTCTCCATTATCAAAGTTGAGATCCCCCATGACCTCTTTGTCAAGGGGTTACCTTAAGCAGGTCCATTTGGTTACTTTTTGAGTTCTGTTGAGTGGTTGGTTATTACTTTTAACTAGTAATCTCAGTGTTTCTACTCCCAGGGTCAATTTTTAAACTGGTAATCTCAATGTATGTACTCCCAGCTTTTGTAACATGCTTTTTATAAATTTCAATATGTTTAATGTCATGGTAAAGCCCCTGAAGGAACTCCCTTTGTGATCAGAAGGGGCAGCTTTTTGCTCAGATTATCTGAACCATGTCAGGAGTAGGATATGGTACGAGCCAAAATAACTTCAGTGTCCAGGAGTAAAGCAAACAAATATGAGAGAAACCCTGCCCAAATGTGAAAAATTGGTGTTTAACTCCATCTCTGTATGAAGAAGACAATTGGCTGCCTCTCTGTTTGTATCCACACCTTGGTGGTGTCCACACTGTGCTGGCAGAGTGTGGAGTTGAGCAGTGGCTCTGAAGCACCCTGCAATCCCAAGTGACATCGTGACATACAAGTGCTCCTTTCTGGCCAAGTCCTTCATATAATACACTTAAACATAAATAGTTCATGTAGTTGGGGACTAAAACCTTGTAATACTCAGCATATTTGTGTGTGTGCCTTTTGCAGGCAGCATCCCTGACGGTGGATTCCTGCTCTGAGGACCAGGAGCCAGGCTACTGCACTGTTAGCAACGTTGCTGTTTCGACTGACTGGTAAATATTCCTTCATTTTGTGGGGTTAGTTTGGGGTTTGGGTGGGGTTTTTTTTTGGAATAAGTTAAGAAGAAATCTCCCTGTAAAGCCAGAGAAAGTTGGAATAATGATAAGGCTCCCAAGTGTCAGTTTCTTTCATCTTTGCAGAAGCACATTAAATTTTTTGCATGTGCTGCTGCTTGCTGGTTCAGGCTATGTTTCTGCATGGAACTGGAGCATAACAAGGAGTTTGCTCAGAAATCCCCAGTTCTTGACACCATCTCTGTCCCCAGGCTCTGGTGGCAGTCAGGAAATGCATGGCCATGAGTAGTCTGCACTGTGGTACAAATGAGAATGAGATCTATTGCCTAATGATTTGGGGTCATACATTTATTTAAACTGCACCTCTCATTGCTCATAAGGATGTAGGAAATAAAATCACCTGATTAGTGCGGTTGTTAAAAGAATATTAACAGTAAGTACTTTGACATTGTTTTCAGGTGTTTTCTGTTACAGTTTTGAGTTCATAAACAGTGTCCAGTAAAGAAATCAAACTTTATTTCTGGTGTTTACTGGAACTAACTCAGTAGTCTTTGGCTCAAATTTTTGGAGATAACAGTAACTTTAATCCCAATCACTTTGGCTAATTTCTTACAATAATCACAATGTTTCCTGCCACACAGGGTTTCCCTGCTAGCAGAGGTGTTACATCTTTGTAAAACAATGAGTCCATCTTCCTGCTGTTTAAGTATCATCTACAATCTCAATTATAGTTGGGTAAAAAACCTTATTTGTTGTGATCTCAAGCACACTGTTCAGTCAAGTGAATGGAAATCTTGACATACAAAGTGAGTGTGAATTTAGAGTCATAGCCACTATAACTGTTAGTTCAAGTACTGTTGATCTCTGTGCCCCCTTCTAAATGTGAAATACCAATTTGGGAAGAGGAATTTTAGCCACAGGCTGTAACTGATGGTTGCAGTTCCTGTGCTGTCATCACTGTCCTGATGTCTGGTACTGATTAGTCATTGTTCTCTTTCACAGGACTCTCGATGTACAGCCAAATCGAGTTACTGTTGGTGGCATCAGGTCCATAGAGCCCATCCTTCAGAGGAGAGGACAGGTGGAAAGCCATGATTTTGTGGGCTGCATAATGGAGTTTGCAGTCAATGGACGTCCCCTGGAGCCCAGCCAGGCTTTGGCAGCCCAAGGAATCTTAGATCAGTACGTTTGCTATATATGGGATCAAATGGACCCTGTTTGCAATAAAGGAAGCTGTCATGAATGCTATTCCATTCAGACACCAACAGATATTTCTTGTTAGAAAAAAAGGACTGTAGAACTTACTGCAAAATGTGGAAAATGTAGGAAGAAAGTGAATTTGGATTAAAGGTTCGCTAAAGATTACAGAGTCTTAAAAACAAAAGCAGCATCATTACATTTCTGTTGTCAGTGCTTATTCAAGTTGCTTTGCAGGCTGAAATTGAGTAGCCCCCGTTCTTGGATTTCTTTATAAATTCCACCTGGTTTTGACTGTACTCATACTGTTTGCTAGCCCTCTACTCCCTTTTATTTCCTCTTAATCCACCACGTCTGTTCTCTCACTTTGCCTCTCAAGTATCACTGAATTTCCCTCATATCCTCTGAGTGGTCTTTCAGAAATGATGAACTATCCGATTCTATTGTTTTTTCCATCTCAGTATTTGAAGTCACAGTTGTAGCAGTAATGTCAGCCTTCCATCCAGATTTCATCAGTCACACTTTCTCTCTCAACCTCCATGTTTTGCACTGATCATTGTAATACAAAGACTCTGGCAGTCTGCAGCATAGAAAAATGTCTGAAAAGGTTTCTTCTCTCTTGCATAACAGATAGTAGGAGTTCGGCTGTCTCTGAATTCCTTCCTCTTTTGTAAGACTGCTATAAATTGATGCTGAAAATTGGGATCTGCTTAGAAACTTGAGCTGTCTACAGAGATTCTTAGAATTACAGAATGGTTTGGGGTTGGAAGGGACCTTAAAGGTCATCCAGTTCCAACACCCCTGCCATGGGGCTTCTACTAGACCAGGTTGCTCCGAACGCCATCCAGCCTGGCCTTGGCCACTTCCAGGGATGGGGATAAGAGCCACTTTAGCATCTCTGAGGGGAAGAAAGGGAGTACCATTTAAACAGAGGACACTTCCCAGAACATTTGCTCTTTTTATTTGTGTACACTTTTTTTAGCATCTGCTTTTCTGATTTCTTTCAGGTGTCCCAGACTGGAAGGTGCTTGCACGACCAGCCCCTGCCAGCACGGTGGCACTTGCGTCGATCAGTGGTCGTGGCAGCAGTGTCACTGCAAGGATGGACTGACGGGAAGGCACTGTGAAAAATGTGAGGAGGAGGTTTCACTGTCTTTAACATACACCTGACTGTGGCTCAACCAAAGGCCGTTAAGGGTTTCTTTTCAGGGCCACGGGATAATGAATTTTATAAAATAATGAAAACAAGCAGCATGTTGCCTCTTAAAAGCGCACAATGGACTGTTGTCCTTTAGAGAGCTAAAATGGCAGCAACTTGAATACATAATGTTTTCTGGTCTGTATATCACATTTCAGGTAACTTGCACTCATTTAAAGTCCTGCTTCCCAATAACATATAATCTGTAACTAAAATAAAGGTGTCCCATAGGAGGGATTTGCCTGCTATGGGGAGGTAAGAGGGTAAGCGAAAACCCCTTCACGTAAACATTGAGTTCATGTGCTTATGGCTTCTCCAAACTAAAGTCCTTTTCATCAAATTGACTGTGGATTATATGCAAGAAAATATTGTAAATGTAAATGAAAACAAGGCGTTTACGCTCGGGGGTGATTAGCTCTCATAGGAGTAGCCCTGTAAATCAATATGGGATTGTTCAGGAGAGAAAAGTGATTTATTTCTGTGTAGTTGTAGTATAATGACTGGGCTTTGTTTTTTTACATGTCCCATTATTGTTTAGCTGATTTATATGCTTTTATTGCACCGGTTTACAAAAGAATTTAGCCATAATTTTAACAGCATTTGGTAGTCAAAGTCAAGCCTTTTTTATTCACTTTTTTTT
>VYZP01053835.1:6081-51088 GCA_013400635.1 Hypocryptadius cinnamomeus
ATGTGAGCACCAGGGATGGAGCCACAACACCCCAGACTGAAGGTCTGCCTGACCCTCAGACAGCAGAGAAGAATCTGGGATGCACAGCTGCCTCTGACTCCCACATGCAGACCCAATTCCTGAAACGGGAATTGCAAATGAGGCAGGACATGAGCAAGGTGAGGGGAAAAAGAAAGAATAAGCAGAGAAACAACAAAGGGAGGACATGAACAAACAAAGTGAAGAGTCACTGAGGAAGCACTTCAAAGGCAGGGAAGCAATTACATTATTCCCCACCTGGCATTACTAATTTAGAAAGCACTCCTGAAACCATGCAGTGATCCAATGCTTATAAAAATGTATGCACATGAAAGAAACCCTTGGAGGGAAGCATTCCAACAGGGAGATATCATGGCATTTTCTATACCTTACACAGACTGCCACAGACATTTCAGGAATATTACTCCATTTTCAGTTTCAGGAATTCTAGGTATACATTGTCTACATCAGGCTCAACCTGACTTCATCTCCCCTTAACTATTTGCTTATATATTTCAGAGTGTATTTGCCTTTTTTGCACTGTTTTTTCCCCCTATGACTCCCTACCAAGCTTTGCTGAACACTGATGAGAAGTTCAAGCAAGGCAAGGCCTTGTATTAATGGAATGAGCTCTGTGAACTGTGTTTGCAAAATGCATTCATCAGTTCCTTGTCACTGCCCCACCTCATGCCTGGCAGAACCAGGACTGCTCTCAGCCCATGCTCTGGAAGCCCAGGAGTTACTGAAACACTTAGTGCAATAAATACACAGAAACTTCAAAAATGCTGTTCTTTTAAAAAGGAAAAATAATGGACTGTATCAAAATTCCAACTTCCCTAAGGCTATGCCAAATGAAATGCTAAACTTCACATATGAAGCTCTCTGGTTTCCAGTAAATAGGTCTTTAACCAGTTATTTGCTGTACCTACGCTTTTAAAGCTGTATCACATGGAAAACAGCAGAACAAATCAAGATGTCTGATCATACAATAAACCATAGCCCAAACCAGAAATGCAGATGGTATTTATAGATTTCAATATGTGCAGAACAAGCTCAATTCCACACAGATTTAACAACAGTTTCCAGGAGTCACAGTGCAGGCAGACAAGCCCTGTTCAAGGGACTCCATCTGATTTGCAGATGTGTTTAAAGGGAATAATCCAGTTACTGCATCACCTGCATCGCTGCATGTTAACCAGGTCTGTGTTACAACAAGCCACTTCCAGAAAGTGAAACATGTAATGATAAAAGAATTCCTGCAGCTTTCTGAAAGCCACAGGCAGCAGCAGGAGGGGCAATGCACTGACCAGCAAACTCTGAGTAACCTCACACTAACTGAGGCCATGAAACTGAACTGCACTGAGTGTGCAAGAAACTGCTGTTGGCAGAGAAAGTCCCAAACTAGACTTTTAAAGAGGATTCTTCCAGCAGGAACACCAAGGCATTCAGTGGCACTGCTTTGCTTAATTCTCCTCTCAGCAGGGCTGTAAAAAGATAAATAATTAAGGCTTAAAAGTGTCTTTAGGCTCTGTGTTTATCCATGGGCAACAGTGAATGCTCAGAAAACTTCTGACCAGAGCAAAGTCATGAATGTCCAACTTACATCATTGAAAGTTAGCTGGACCTCCTTCTTCTCTCCCAGTTTCAGAGAAGAGATGGGAAACGTGGATGTGCCAAGAGTCTCATCCATAACATAGTTGGCATCCATGAGAGTAACCTGGAAGAGATATCTGGATATTCAATTCCACTGCAAGAAATCCCTTTTTAATTCCATCAAGCCTATGCCTGAAGTAAAAAAAAAAATATATATATGGAAGAAGAATGGGCCTGATCCAACCCAGTCAACACCCAGTGCCAACTGACATTTCTTTTAAACCAGGATAAGCACATGGACAGTGGAGATGGCACTTCAAGGAACTGAACTGCAGGAGTACACCAGGATTACTCACTCGCTTCTGGCAGTAAATCTCACCATCTTTCTAATACCTTCAAATTCCACATATAGTACAAGCAAAGCACAGTACCTTCAAATTTCCAGTCAGTAAAATGTCCCTATGGAGAAACTTGTACAGTTCTAACTGTGATAGGCCAAAAAAACATCCAGCAACTTTTCAGAGAAGATGGAATCCACATACCCCAGCCTTGACTCTACAGACCAAGATTGTTACAGCAGTGATTTGGCAAAGTGTGCAGCATTCCAATTTACACAAAGCTGCTCTCTGTATCCAGCCAGACCTTCAAGTCTCTTCTCATACCCTCCAAGTTGGAGCAGAGACCTTTCAAAAATGGGATAGTATCCAAAGAAGGATGTGGATATGGCAGAACACCTTTCCATGCTTTTGCTCTAATCCATCTGGATCTATGTTTAGCAGACTTTTTTCCCCAGTGGCTGCTTTCCAAGTCCTCAAGATATATAGAAAGAATTTCAAATTCTCATTTAGATGGTTTTTATTAAATGAGATCTCCAGACTAATTTGATTTACAGGCTCTTTTTCCACTTTGTGGCATTATATCTTCTAAAATATCACATGTTCATGGCTTGGACTGTATCTTTTGCAGAAAACAAAAGGAATCAAGATACAATCACTTGAATAATTAGCTGCTACATCTGGGATCAGCCTCTTCTCAGCTATAAAGAATCTTCTTCATCCTGTGCCACAAGCAACCCTTTGAAATTACGAATTCTCTTTATTTTAGGACAGAGATCATTATTTTAATGATATTTACATTGTTCTGTTTCCTTGCAGAACTTTATGCCCATTCCTGCAATCTCTGAGCACTGTCTCTTAAAAGCAAAAGCAAAAATGTCTTAGTGGGATTTAGAAGAGCTGCTTACACTTCAGAGGGCAAACTGCACTTGGGATAAAGATGCAGACTGAAACAATCCAAAGAGTCACAAGGATTGTGGAGTCTGACCTTCGGAATTTACAGAGGGTTTGGGTGAGGAGGTGACTTTACATATTTCTGACACTGCACTCCACTGCAGAATCCAAAGGCTCTTGCCTACACTACCAGGTCCACAATTAACCATTATGAAATGTTATCATATACTCTTTGCAGGCAATTATCAGGGAATTTTATTGCACTGTCTCAGAACCAGCAACAGCCTTTGGTTATTACAGACATATTTCTACCTATGATCCATCTTGCTGTGCTTGTGACTGTAGTAATTTTATCCTTTTCAAAACCCTTGAACCAAATTTTGTCCTCAAGAAATTCAAACATTCCTAGAGAACCTGCCTAAGTGCAAGGAAGGAGCTCAGAGCAGGCCCTGGGCTCTGCTCCATGAGGCCCAGCAATGGCACCAGAGGAACAGGCAGGAGCTGCTGCCCAGGAAATCATTGTCAATTCCCTAAAAGCTTTTGTCTCTAGTGCAGGATGCACTTCATGATCCAGCAAGCAGACCATGGGTGTAATGCTCAAACTGTGGAGCCTTCCCCAGGAACACAGGGAACTTGTAGGAAGCACAATTCCCTTTCAGACCCAAGGTCTGATGGCCACAAGCTCAAGGAAAACCTTCACAGGCTGCAGCCTCTGTCCCAGTTGGCCAATTTAGACTGAACTCTGTAAGCTTGGGTCAGAAGGAAGCACATGGCAGGGCCATCCTCTGTGAAGAACAGAGCTCACAAAGGACCAGAGCTAACCTTAAATCCTTGGCATGCTCACTCAGAAAACACTCACACCTAGCATTCAGCTCTTGTGTGCAGCCTGTATAGTATAACACATGAGACTCAACAGTGGCTTGGCCAACAAGGCTGCACATGGAGTGTGCAGAAGAGCCCTGGGTGGGCTCCAGGCAAGAAGGACACAGCAGAACCAGCCTTTTGCTTTGTCTCCATGGGCAGGCACTTGACTTAACCCCACCTATTCCCTGTCTGTAAGAGCTGGATCAGGGTAGGAAGCAGGGAGTACTCTGCAGCTGATGTGAGGAACAAGAAGTTACTATCCCTCAGAAGCAGTCCAAGGGTTGACTCACAGGCATATCTTGTAATGACTCTTCAGGCCACCCCTTGAATAACTCAATTTATCCAACACCTCTTGCTTAGCACCACAGCTAAACCCAGGTTTAACATTCTAAACAAAGGGGTGATCTTGAGGCGTCAGATGCCACACATATGTAAGCCACTGTTGTTTTACTCTCCATCTGCCCAGCCCAGCCATGGGATTTACCTCCAGAACATTCTCCAGGTTGGGGTCCAGAATGAACTCGAAGGTCTCGTTCCACACGGGGTTGATGTCGTTGTTGAAGTGCTTGGTTCTCTTCCTGCAGTCGGGGGCGGTGGGGATGAACAGCTCCACGTAGGGATCTGGAGTGTCAACTGTGGGGCAGAACACAGGTCAGGCAAGGGAAAACTCCAGCTTGGGCTGGAAAAATTGATACAATTCTGCAAAACCACAGATCCCCTCATGGTAAAGGACAGAAAGATATGCAACTGTTTAAGTTACATAAATGTAATGACAAAAATGATACAAGGATACCAACAGTCTCCCCAAAAGAAACATTAGGCTTTTAGGAGGAGAGGGGCAAAGCCTTGAGCAAACAGAAGAGCACAGGGACTGAGTCAAGTTTATTGGGAATATGCAAGCATCTTCCAGGGAGTGGTGTTTTTAAAAGCTTTTACTTCTTCCTCTCTTTCTAGCCTTACATGGCTTTGGCTCATGTCACAGCAGCAAGTATCCCACAAAACAATGAAAACGAGCAGTTTGCTCTGGGTTTGGATCCTCTTTCACCTTTGCTGGTTTGGGAGTGATGGAGGAAATCTGTCACAGCACTGCAGTGCTGCACACAGCATAAGGAGCACTCAGTTCTGAACACTGCCACCACCACAGGTGGTGCCAACCCCACAGCTCTGAGGAGTCACCACAGGATGAGGACACCTCATTTACACAGCAGAGCCCCGACTGGAAACAGAGATATGGGAATTGCAGCTGGTAGGAATTACCAGGGGGAGAAAAGAAAACACTGGCAAATCCCATTGGACGTGTCTAAAAACAGCCATTCCTGAGAGCACAGAATGCAGCCCTAAAAATGCACTTTCTAACAAGTTAAAGCATGCAGGTGTTTTCTGCACAATGAGTGGTTTCTTTTGTGTCAAATGGGGCCAGGGCTCAGATGCCTCCCAGGAGAGCAGGGGAAGTTATTTCTGTCATTGTGGGTCACAAAAAGCCTCCTGCTCTGCTGTGGTAAAACACCCATGTCTTTCCAACACTGAAACGTGGAATCACAGAATATCCTGAGCTGGAAGGGACCCACAAGGACCATCAGTGCAACTCCAGGCCCTGCCCAGACACCCCAACAATCCCACCCTGTGCATCCCTGAGAGCGTTGTCCAAATACTCCTGGAGCTCTGGCAGCCTTGGGGCCGTGCCCATTCCCTGGGGAGCCTGGGCAGTGCCCGGATTAAATCCTATCACAAGGAAAAGCAAGACCAAACATTACTCCTTCTACACATTTTCAGTCTAAAGATACTTTTTTTCAATAAAGGCAAATTCTAGAAACTCTGGGAGTTCAATAAGACCTTATCTAAGGCCCAGAATCACTTCTCCCTCCTGCTGGGAGAAGAAGAAAAAGAGGAAAATGAAGAGGTTGTGTAATTTCAAATCAAATCAAATGTCTTTTGCGGAAAAAACCCTGACCAAACCAAAAAAAAGGCTTTTGGAAACCACTGAGGACGATCTGAATGGGTCCCCAGGCAAATCCTATTCAGTGTTATCCTAATTCAATTGTCAAGGAGTTTTCCACTGTGCTCCATACCTGTGGGGCTCAGCTAATTGCTACATTGAGGTGGTCTTAGTGCTCCTTGAGTAATGAACAAGAAGCTATTTAAAGCTGGGGATCAGTGGGGAAAGGCTTTAAATAGCAACCTTTATTAGCTCCTGAGGAATTATGCCTGATCTTGTCTCTTCATCATAGGCAGGGGAACTGGGGGATCAAGCCCCAAGTGTTTCCTCACAGGCAGATGTTCCAACTTGACAACTTCTCCATTCCTTTCAACTACTACACAAAGCTCTGCCACAAAGAAAAGAATCAAGAGAAACAAGGCTCTTTGAAACCAAAAATTCATGAAGTGACAAGGCCTTGCTAAGTCTTAACATCCAGCATGACTTTGGCAATAAACACCCAGGGTTACCCTGCCAAGAGACTGAAGTTGCCCACAAAAACCTGGATTCTAGACAAAATTCTGATGGCTGAGCAGAGCTCTGGGCAAAAGATCAATGCTCCCTCTCCATTCAGATCATGCTGTGATCAGTCCCAACGTTTACAAAAATCCAATTTTTCTTATCAACACAAACAGCAAATGGTTTCCTATCCATATTTAAAATCCCAAAGCATGTAGAAACTCCAGACCTCTGACATGCAGATCCATCACTACCTTTCTATCAGGCAAATCCCAGTAAGTGTTGAAACACAAACTAAACCCAAGGCATGGATCAACTGAACTTGGAAAAATCAGTCTTGGTAGTTCAGTATTGCCAAGTCACCTCACTCCATCTCTTTATTAGCTTCTTAACCCAAGGCAAAGATTTAATCACCTGCCCTTTCATGTTTGAAAGTTTATTTGGAGCTTTTTCAGTTAAGAAAATGAAAATCTATTCTTTTTAACTTCCTTCTTTAGATGAAGAGAAAATATATAGGAAGACTGCTTGCTCTGATTAAGATATTGCTATAAGCAATACTAAATACTTATTTAAGATGTATTGTATTAATCAAAATCTCACTCCTTGGACGGGGACCAAAAACTACCAGCAACCTGGCAAATAACACAGAAGTATTCATTTAATGTATTTCAAAACACTTAAGTTATCAAATGTACATTAAACAGCCAGTGTGCACTCTCAGCATGGGTGTTTCTATTCCTGCCTGGGCTTCTGCTAATTGATTTGCCAGGTAACATTAAAAAAAACTAAGCTAAAAACATAACTAAAAATAGCTTGATCACCACTGTTATCACAGAACCCCCAAATGGTTTGGGTTAGGAGGGACCTCAAAGCCCATCCAGTGCCACCCCTGCCATGGGCAGGGACACCTCCACTGGCCCAGGGTGCTCCAAGCCCTGTCCAGCCTGGCCTTGGACACTGCCAGGGATCCAGGGGCAGCCACAGCTTCTCTGGGCACCCTGTGCCTCCCTCACAGAGAAGGATTTCTCCCCAGTACCCCATCTAACCCTGCCCTGTGGCAGTAGGAAGCCATTCCCTGTGTCCTGTCCCTCCATCCCTTGTCCCAAGTCCCTCTCCAGCTCTTCTGAAGCCCCTTCAGGCACTGGAAGGCTGCCATCTATATTTTGTTTTTAAAAGGAAGAATCATTACGGTGTATGGGTCAAAAGCTGCCATTCAATCACGACAAAAGAATTATCTATGTCTGAGAATGATCTCTATCTGGGCCTGATGACCCTAAAGGTCTTTTCCAGCCTTAAGGACTTTTTGCAGGGGCAGCACTGTTGGGGAACTGGTCTTTTGTTGCAGCAGCTGCCTCAGCAGCAGCCATCTGGGGGAATTGCACTTGTTCCCAGGACATTTCTGAGGAAAGCAGAGTTTCTGTGCACCTCAGCCCTAAGGCTGTTCCTTATGCAAGCACTGCTGCTCCATCACCATTTCTCAGAAACAAGGCAGGCTGAACCAACAATTAAGCACCAGTATCTCAAACCTCACCTGCACTCTAAAAAACACAACTAAGGCTTTCAGCACTGATGCCAACGAGGGTCCTGCAATTAGCAGCTTGGAGGCAGATGAAGTCTTGGGTAATTAACAAAATGTTGGTGATAATTCAGATTTACAGCCCCCCCCCAAAGCTCCAGGGGCTGAAGACACACATCCAAAAACAAGAGCAGAGTCAGCATCCCCACTGCTGGTTTTAAACTGCTGCCTTAGGAATGGCTGAGAGGTAGAAAGTAAGGATTCACTGACTTTTCCTCAACTGATTTATCTCCTGGTTAAGTCATGGCTATAGGATTCTCCCTTTAAATTGCATTATGAATCAGCAAGTGAAACACACAGTGGACAATAATTAGGGTCAAACATTTTCACAGTGAAAAATGAGTAATGCTTTAAGCAATCTGGCTATTAGGGAAACCTGTAAAATTTTCTGCAATGACTGGAAACCATTTGATCTTATGTTATTAAGATTGGTGAGATGGCTGTCATCAGGTCTCTATATTAATATGATTAATATTTCAGATATATGATTTATATTTCAGTCATTCCAATTTCAATAACTTCAACAGCATAATTACCATAAAGAAACTACAGAAAGTTCAAATATGTGTTCAAATAGACACATATCTATCTCAAAATAAAAAGTGGTATTAACCTTTAATTTATCCACTATTAAGTGCAATCCCATTAATAAAAACTTACTAGGTCCCAAATTACCATCTTTGTGTATTTCCCACTATTTTTTTGGCTTGCTGCACTACACCACAACTTGTTTAGCACATGCAGCTGAGCAGCCTGGCTGAGGTCAAGCCAATAATGGGAATTGCTGGATGACCTCTCTCTCCTCAAAGGGGAAGGAAGCTAAATAACAACAGAATTTCTATCCAAATTCTGAATTTTATGGGTCCTCACAATGGCATGGAAATATGAGTTGGTGTCTCTGCCACAGTCAGGAGAAAAAGTAATGAATTTTAAAATCATGGGTTTTCCCAGCTTCATGTGATTTTTCAGCTTTTAAAAAGGCAATTCTTAAAAACTGTACTTATCAATAACTGTCCCTCTAACCATGGAACAGATACTTTAAATGCTCCAGACAAATCCATAGTCTAGCAATAATGCAGATGCCAGGAGACCTGCCAGAAGGCCACAGCAACCTAAAAACCCCCAGGAGTACTCCCTGCTGCTTGTTTAAGGCACCACAGGGAATGCCAGGCTGGTGGCTTCGGGGATTTTGCAAAGGGGTGATGCAGTGCCAGATTTCGTGAGCGGAAGGTGACTCCAAGGGAAGTAAGGCAGCTCTGAAGCAGCAGCTATGCTATGAGAAATCCTGGGATTAGGTAACACCTTCATTAAAAATTATTTGTGCCTTTTATGACAGTGCTTTTCATCTCTGGCGTTACTTCAGTGGAGGGAAGAACCAGCTCCCAGCACAGGCACTGCACTATCACCCAGTTCACTGGTGCAGGACACCACTGCTTCCACTGATCTAGCCTTGAAAGGGCAAAAAAAACCCAAACAACTCAGCTTTTGGTCAAATCACGTTTGTAGAAGTGCCAAGAGGAAAAGAAACACTGCCTTCTCTAGGTTATCTGCACAGGCCCCTTCCAGATACACACTGAAAAGTGACTGAAGCATAAAGCAAAAGAACATTTTCCTAGAAGTGTGCCAGCATCATCACTGTGTTCACCACTAAACTTTGTCCCCAGGTGACACATCACATGGTTTTTGAACACCTCCAGGGATGGGGACTCCAGCACTGCCCAGGGCAGCCCCTGCCAAGGCCTGAGCACCCTTTCCATGGAGAAATTCCTCCTGATGTCCAACCTGAGCCTCCTCTGGCCCAGCCTGAGGCCATTCCCTCTCCTCTGTCCCTGTTCCTGGCAGCACAGCCTGACCCCCCCCAGCTGTCCCCTCCTGTCAGGAGTTGTGCAGAGCCACAAGGTCCCCCCTAAGCCTCCTTTTCTCCAGGCTGAGCCCCTTTCCCAGCTTCCTCAGCCACTCATGGGACTCCAAACCCTTCCCCAGCTCCATTCCCCTCCCTGGCCTCTCAATATCTTTCTTGTCGTGAAGGGTCCCAAACTGACCCCAGTTCAGATTCTTCCGCTCATGCTTTTAAAATAACATTTTAAAAACAAATTAAAAGTCTCCTTGAGGCAGCAACTTGCAGAACTCCTTACCCAAAGAGCTGTGGATGAGAAGACCTATGTGGATTGAAGGAAAACCAGTGAATTTTCTGCAAGAGAAACTCAGTGAAACCTGATGACCCCAAAGGCACATCCAGCTCGAGGAGTCTCACTGAAGACAGCCAAGGAGAGGAGAGGATCAGTGGGAAGTGTCACATTCTTACCCTGTTCATATTCTTCCTTTACATCTCACTATGACTGATGTTCTTCCCAATTCTCCCTTGGATCAGGCATTAGCCCAACCCTAACACAACTTCAAAGCACTCTTGGGACAGGGGATGAGAGGGAAAAGAATCGAAAGCAAGAAGTCAAATTATCACACGGGACAAATAGGACCTTCATCTTAAATGGAGGGAGTGAAAGGCCCAAACTGGAGGAACAGTGATGTCCACAGCTCCTGGAGGGGAGCCCCACGGGGAAGCTCTGCCTGGAGACAGGACAGCACATGGGACAGTGTCCCAGCTGAGATGACCATGATATACAGAGTAACACCACAACAGCTCAGAAGGCTTCAAGCCTTCACCCTTCATGTTCAGCCCAGCCTTTTATCCCCCTCCTGTTGATGCACTGCACCTGTGTGCCCTCTGCTCCCTTTGGTGGTTGCTCAGTGCCCCTGGGCACTCCATGGCTCATTGCTGTCAGTGCTGCTCACCTGCTGCTCACAGCTGTGCCATTGGGGATGAGGCTGGGCCAGCCCCACTCCCAATCACCACACACTGTGTCCCTACAAGACAGGAGCAGCTCCCAGCCAAGCTCTGGGGCTGGTCACAGCCTGGCAGGGACTGGAGCAGGGACAGGGGGTTCTCCAGCCACACAAGATGGATCCCAGGCCTGAGCCAGCACTGCTCCATGTCACCATCACAGCATAACAGAGTCATGAGAGAGCTTCCTAAGGATGGGAACGAATTTTCACCAGCCTCTCACAGAAACAGGTCCTCCCTCAGCAACTCCATGGCAAGCACTCACAGACAGAATTTCTCATCAAAATTGTATTTTTGCAGCTGGGAAGAGCAGTATTATCTGGATCAGTTTCACTGTGGAACACACAAGGCTGTTTCCAACATGACTTCCACATCCCAGCACTGGATATCCCTACAAAAGGGAAAGGATATGGGGTGTGCTAAGGAAACTGAAAATTCTGTCACCTCAGTGTTAGACTGAGATCTGCAGTAGACATCTTGAGCAGCTGTTAGCAGCACTGTTCATTTAAGATTTTTTTTCTTTTATCCATCTTTTATGGATCCATATTTCAGCCACATGAAGACTTGCACATGCAGCTTGTAGGATGTGGAGGATTGGCCAACTCTGACCTACTTTTCCCAGGCTGTTAGGCTGGAAAAGGGGAGCCGTTTAGCTTGTTTTCCCCTTGCAAAAATCAGGACCTGCTCCAGGGCTTTGCAGGAAGAGCCTTATCTGATGGCACTGCATCAGGTAAGCGCACTGTAGCTAATTCAGGGTGCAGGACTGACCAGCTGAAGTCCAAAGAACAGCTGGATGAGTCCTGAATGAGCTGCTGTAACACAAACCATAATACAAGCAGGCAAATCTCCAGTTCCTTCCTTTCAGCTAGGCCAGGTTTACAACCCTGCTCACACCTGCCTGGACTGCCACGACTTGGGTTTAACCAAGCCAGCTTCAACCTAAGAGCCTGGCTCATGGGAGCAGCCCCAGGGGACAGGGGTGTGAGGGACAAACAGTGCATGCTGGACATCCCTTCCTCATTCCCAGATGCCAGGGCCAGACAGGTAAAGGTGTGCTCCCATCCCAGTTTCCTTTGGAGATGCAGAAGCCACGAGGAAGGGCATCTCCTGAACTTGGGGAGATGTCCACAGCTGGCTGCAGTGACACGGGCTGACCATGCCAGGAGCCACCCAGGAGCTGCTTCCCAGCTCTATTTGGGCAAGTTTTGCAACCAGAGCTGAGCTCTGGTGACTGCACTGCTCCCAGCACTTGTTTATCTGAGCAGCTAAACTGCAGTGGAGATGCATCCTTGATTCCAAGGGGGTGGGCAGCAACTGGGAGAGAAGCTGAGTGCCAGTGCTGCAAGCTAGCAAACTTTAAACATTTTTAAGAAGGGAATTTTTTCCGAAAAATACCCAGAATTACACTGTTCATTATCACAGCATCAAAAGAAGATGAAGCAAGGAAAACCTGCAAATCCCAAACAGGATTAAGCAAGATAAGTGATCGTTAAGAGCAGAGTCACACAACTGGTTTCCTCTGTAGATGCCACCGTTTGTTGTGAAAGCCAGTACACTTAAATACACCTTTAAAGATAGAAGACAAATTTTACAATGCTTCCTCTGACCCAGTTTTCCACCAAGATCCTTGAAAGTCCAGAAGGGGAGAGATGCTATGGAAAGGAGACCCAGTTTGCAAGCATTTCTCTTCCACAATGCTGCAGTTTTGGACTCTGAGTTTTTTTCCTGTAAGTTCTTGTACTGTCATGGAAGTAAGGAAAAGCTCCACAGTTTGGGTGGCATCTGAGTAGACTCAAAACTACACATCTACTATATAAGAACTCACTGGGCCAGAGGCAAGGTCTTTTTCAAGAGGTCCAGTCAGATAAGTGATTTTACAAGGCCTGCAATTAGCAGCAAGCTAAGCAATTAAGATAATGAAATCTTCACCAAAGCCATGCAGATATTCTGATTTTTCACCTTGTGATAGCTTTATGTAGCAGGTTTGGGGCAGCAGGGGCATAGAATCCTAGAATGGTTTGGGTGGAAAGAGGCTGTAAAGCTCTCCCTGCCATGGGCAGGGACACCTTCCACTATCCAGGGTGCTCCAAGCCCTGTCCAGCCTGGCCTTGGACACTTCCAGGGGTCCAGGGACAGCCACAGCTTCTCTGGGCACCCTGTGCCAGGGCCTGCCCACCCTCACAGGGAACAATTTCTTCCTAATATATTTTTTTGTCTTCTTTTTCATTTAACTGTGTTTCTGCCAATTCAGCAGGGTGCACTGGCTGACCCAAATCCCAATGACAGCTGGTAGAGGGATGCAGCAGGAAAGAAGGAAAGGTGTACAGGAGGTGGGTTTTCCTTTATTCCTGACTGTCCTATGCTGCTACAATTAACTGGCAATAAATGGCAGTCATTTTCTCCAAGTGAGCCCGTTTGCCTGTGTGGTGAGAGGTGAGAGCTGTCCCTGTCCTCATGTGACCCTTTTGTCATGTTCTCTCCCTGTCCTGTTGACAGAGGGAGTGACAGCAGCCAGCCAAGGTCACCCAGCACCCATCTGCTGCACTTACTCAGCTCATAAACCTCCCAGCCTGGACAGGAGCTGAGCACACCTACCAGAGCAGCAGCCTCCAAACCAGGATTTAAACCTTTGTACAGCTACAGCTGCTTCACCTGGATGTTGACAGGAGGTATCCAGCGTGTGGGAGCCACCCAGACAGGGACACTAAAACTGAAACAAGTGACACCAGTAAAGGAAGGACTTCTATAGAGGCAACAGTAAATGGGCAGATACCTGAAATAAGAATGAGGACTTGAATGAACTGCTGGGAAAGAAAGGGTCTGCCCTCAAACCTCTTTTGCCCCCTTCCCACCATCCTGGGTGGGGAGTTCTTACAGGAAATCTCATTTATCACTCCCACACATGGATTCACAGAATGACAAAATGGCCTGAGGATGACACAACCACTTACACTGCCCATTTCAAGAAGAGCTCAAGAAACCTGGGAAAACTTTCTAGAAACACTGCTTATCTGCCCAGCCTGGGCTTGAGGAGACAGAGGTGTGGATGGCCATGCCAGAGGAGTCAGTGCCTCCATGCCACCCACTGTGGGGGGCACCACACACACCAGACCTGCCAGCTAAAACTCCTTGAGCACAGGTAGAGTTCAGAGCCCCTAGATTAAAAATGTCACACAAAGCACTTCAGCATATTCCATAAACTTAGATTTGCTCAGATCTCTCAGAGCTGTTCCAGAAAGTCTTGGAAATGCTGATATGGAAAAAGAACAGCAAAACAAACAAAATCCCTCATGCTGCCCCAGGCCTCCATCACCCCACAATGTAAAATTAACTCTCTTGCTCCCAGAGCACCTCTGGTTCATAATCTGGAGCAAATACAATAGAAAAAATTAAGGGGAACTCCTTAGAAGGGTCAACAGCTTGGGAGTGTCCATGAGGGAAGTGAAATTCAGGCACCCACCCCAAACAGGGCACACACATGGTCTGCCACAGCCATCTTCCTGTCCTTGAGACAAAAAACCTGATGGAAAAGTTCAGCAATTCCCTCAACAAGTTTAATTTTTGGCAAATCAAATAAAACAAATAGATATATATAGGTTGGCACAATCAACTGTAAAGGCCCTTCCCCACTCACAGCTTCAAGCACCTCCCCACAGTAATTAACACAATCATTCATTTCATCAAGTAGCTGCCAGGCTCCCACAACAGGGAATAAAAACACTTTTAATTTTCCCAAAATAAAAAAAAAGAAGCAACAATCTGTTTTTTCTCACTCTGGGGCATGTGCCAGGACCCCAAGGACCAGCCCTGGGTCCTTGGAAGCTCATCCACAGATGCCCCAGACTGGGGGTTCCTCAGGCTATTGAGCTCTGGCAGTAGTCTCAGACAAGAAGACAAGCAGGTTTCAGTGGCCCTACAGCATCACTCTGGCAGGTTTTATCAAAATAAAATGTTCTTCCTGAGCAGCTGCTTGATTTTGATGGCTTGCTAAAATAAGAGGATTTTTTTTTTTCTAGAAAAAAAATACAATTATACTGATGGATAATATTTGAGGTTTATACTATAGGGCCATATTTGCTCTGGTGCACAAAGTTGCCATGGCTTCTGGCTTTTGTCACCCTTTCCACACTCCATTTAGTATCGTATCATGGGGTCCCCACCTCAACCTCTCTTTTTTTCCCCAGCCCATGTTGCCCACATTGCCTCATGACAGACACCTGTATCCAAGAACCTGTGAAGAACCTGTGTCTTTCCATTAACTCATCCTCTTACACACACAAACTCATGGGTTCCTTGTTCCACTCTTCCAGCTCCTTTCCTGAGGTCTTCTTATCTAAAGACCATCATATGTATGAAATTATATATATCTGTATCCACACGTGCACACACCACTGCATCTTCCCTGTGTGCTCCTTCCCCTCACCCCACAGGGGATGACAGACTCCCAATCCCTCTTTTCCCCTTTGCCAGGGCTCCCCTCTCTTCCCCTGTACTTGTGGCTGTTGAACATCCCCCTCTCAAGTAACCCTCCTGCAATTTTAGCATCAACAGCAGACTTCAATTATGAAAACCCCCTGAAGCAAAAAGGGCAGGATGGGTGGGTCACAGCAGCTGCTGTAGTTTGACCCAAAAGTAGTTTCCAAAAGGAGTTGGGAAACACTTGTATGTCCAGTAAGCTTGATGGGAGAGCAGGAGACAAAGGCCACACTCATCCTCCCTGCCCCAGCCTGCAAGCACTGGGAAAAGGGAGAGGTGGCCTGGCAGCAAAGCAGACAGACCTAAGGAAGAAGGAATATTCTTTCTGCAGATTCAGCCAGTACTCTCTCCCTCTTCCCTCCTTAAGAGCAGAGCAGAGCTGTTCTTCCCAGTGGTTTCCTGTTCAGCTGTGAAGTCCAGAGGCTTAGCAGCCTCCCAGAAAGAGGAAGAAGTGCTGGTGTCATCCATCTCCCTACCACAACATCTACTGGCCCATGTGGGTGGGTTTATTTTAATGGACTTACATTTTTTCTGCTTTCTGCACTGACTCAGCAGAGCTCTGGGCTCTTTCTTTCCCCCCCTCAAACCACAGCCCTGTGAGGCGGCAGCAATTTCCAGTTTCACTGCACTCACACAGCACTTCTGACTGAGCCAAGAAGCTAATTGTAGGTGTTGCTGGCTTGTAGGCAAATCCTTTACAACTCACTCAGCCCTTCTGGATCAATGGAATGAAGGGCAGATCTGCTCTCTGAGTGAGAGTGAGCAGTGACACAGGGACACTGCCCTGGCTCAAACAAGACAGACAGACATCCACCACCAGCCCAATGACAACCATTTAATGCACAATGAGTCACCATCTCCCCCTCCCTGCCCAGGCTCACAGAAGAAAAGCAAAACAGAAAGAGAGATACTCACGCATGTCACCAATGGCTCCTTTGGTGACATTTGTGGCTTTCCTTACTGTCACAGTGAATATGTGTGAGTACTGGTGTTCCACCTGAAAGTCAGAGTGAGAGGTGATTAAACTCCAGAACCTAAAAACACCCCATCTATCAAAATAAGGTTTCATTTTGTCCAAAAACAGAGAGAGAGAAATCACCCAGTCAAAACGTAAGGGAAACTCATACTGGATAGAGCATCCTAGAGCTGAACTGCACCCTGGAGCTTTACCAAGAGGTACCTGCACTGGGGCTGCTGGATTTTCCTGCAGCCACACCTACTAATCTCAACCAACAACACTCCCTCTCACCACAGAACCTGCTCCGAGGCATTTAGTCAGGCAGGAACCACTGAGTACGGCAAGGGAAAAATAAAAATGGGTTATTTTACAGCTTGTCTTGGTAATTGCCTTCCCCTGCTAAAAAGAATGGCAGGAATTACTTCAAAGTCTGTGTTCTGGAGCAAATAAACGCACACTGCACACACAAGGGGTAAGAGTTAGTGTTGTACCTTCTAGTACACATCAATATTCAGTGTGAAAGCAGCCTCAAGACAATATAAGGAAGGTGCAAAGCAAGCTGTTAAAACAGTCACCAGCACCTTCCCTGAACTTCCTGGAGGTTCTCGTTTCCTGTGAAGCCCAAACACACAGCAGGAGCTGCCTGCCTAGGAGCAGGTGTGACATCAACAAACCAGGGAAGTAGGAAAAGTTGTGAAATTAAGAAACAAAAAGCAAAAGCCTTAATAAAAGAGGTCACTAACTCAGCTGTACTGTTGCTTTATCTACATAGCCCTGAGTTCGACCAAGCTGCTGGGTACCACTGAGAATCACCAGTGCACACTGCAGGGCAGCCAATGCTGCCTTTACAGGGGCACAGAGACTGGAAGGAAATGTGAGGTACTGAAGCCAGGATCAGGT
This sequence comes from Hypocryptadius cinnamomeus, assembly GCA_013400635.1. Classification (NCBI taxonomy): domain Eukaryota; kingdom Metazoa; phylum Chordata; class Aves; order Passeriformes; family Zosteropidae; genus Hypocryptadius; species Hypocryptadius cinnamomeus. The sequence continues at coordinate 22,972 of VYZP01053835.1, forward strand.
CTCACACAATTGTGTATTTTCTATCTTTTCCTGACCACCCACCGACCTGGTGAAGTACATTAAAACAAACTCAGTCACTGGGACCAAAACAACCAGGGAGAAGGCCACCATCAGGAAATTCACTGAAATTCATTTAAAATCATAGACAATATCCTTGCTATGGGACATGCTTATTTAAGCTCTGCCTGGTGCTTTCCTGCTATGTTTTCATCTGCATACTTCCTTTTTTTTTTCCCAGAACTGGTTGTAAGCCTCCTTATTTTGTGTCTACAGCTCACACCCAGAGACCTGAGCCAAACTGGATCCCTCTCATACAAATAAAGAAAAAAGTTAATATCTTATAGGTTACATACCATTTTCTCAAAAATAAATGGAAAGCCAAAACTAATCTTCTAAAGACAGCAAAGTGACTTGTGAGTGCTTAAGTGGTATTTGAGTCAGGAGTCATTAAAAAGCACCTCCAGTGACAGCAACACAACTCCTGCAGCAGCTTGAGGTGTGCCAAGGAACAGACACATCCCCATGGCAAAGGCTGCAGGAGAAAACACCCACAGTCATACAGGGTGACTCCACTGCAGCCATGCCTGACCCAGACACTGAGTTTATCAGCTTTATCTGGCTGGAATCACCCCCACGCCGTACCAGCTGCTTCAGGATCCGGCCAGGACTGTCTGCCTGGCTCTGCAATTTTCCCCTGGCAGCCACAGGAGTTATCTGGATCCAAGACCAAACGAGCAGGCAGGGAGAAAACTGTGGCAATGCAAGTGGCACAGCATGTGGCTCAGCACCCACGGGAAAAGGGGAATTCAGACTCTTGCCAACACTCCCAGTGGGCTGTTGCTCACCTCAAAAGCATCAGACCCAGCAGAGAGGAACCCAGAGCTCCTAAGGGAGCAACACCTTCCATGGGCTGACATGAAGACATCCCAGTGACTGAGTGACATCCATCACCTTCTGCACTGCAGCTTCCAAGATGGATCAACAGGAAAGAGGATGAGACTTCTCCCTGAACAAATTTCTGCCTCTGCCACAGGCCAAAAAGAAGTCCAGAGCTTTCCTCCACAGAGGGGTAAATGGGGATTTTCGTGGGTATCTGGGAAGGGCTGGGAACACAACTGTGTGAAGTCACCCCAGCTCTGTCATTTACCCTGCCCCAAGAACTTTTACAAGCTGTGACTCCCCAGAAACCACGGGCTCTTGCTGCCCCCTATTTCCAGTTTGCTGTCTGAAAACGTCCAAAGCTGCTTTATTATCTCCCATTATATTATCTCCCAAGTATGTCAGATTGATGAAGTTGGTTTCACAACTGGCCTCAGTTTCTTCACACAGACTGAAGCATTTCCTTTGTCATATCCAACCTTGTAATTAAAAGAAACAGCCCAAAGTACAAACACACCACCCTCCTCCTTTTTCTCAGCTGTCAAGAAAGAGCTTGTCCTCGCTGGAGACCACAAATCAGAGATCACTGAGCCTTTAACAGTGAAGAGGAGTTATAATTAAGTGACAAGGATGGGACATGGGCGTGCTGGGTTTAGTTCTCGGCTGATAGATAAAGTTCATGTGCAATTCTGATGTCCCACAGCTCTGGCTGGAAAAGGGGGATACTACACGATACTCCCTGACAGCAAGCACTCTGTAAATTAATTTGCTTGCATCTTCCATATGCCTAAACTGATATGCCTAAATTTTTATGCCTACCATCAAAGCAAAGCCAAGCCACCACTTCCCAGGTGGCTCTATTCACAGCAGCACAGATATCACCACTATTTCTAGTGGTGATATGAACAGTTACAAGTTCATAACTGCTCTACTAATGCCTTCACAAAAATTGCTTTTTATTGACTTAAGCAGCGATCTCCACCATTCCAGCTATTGTACTGCCAGGAAAATTAAGCCTGGTTTAAGACTGGGATCCTCTGAAAGGCATGTGAAAACATAGAGGCCTGGCAAAACAGAAAACCAGTATCTACTTTCCCTGTGCCTCACCCAAAACAACACACTGAGGATTACAATTATACACAGTTATTAATATTTGGCCATAGTCATACACTTGGAAGAAATTCGCCACTACTGAAATAAACGATCTCCCTCTTAGTAAAAAATAAAATAAATACACAGATACGCACAGGAAGCTCGAAAATCTAGATCTCTTCTTACACCAAAAAAAAAAGATTTTCATGCAAATTAAATGCAAGCGGAAATTAGAGCAATTTGCCACTTAGGGTCCAGTTTCTAAGGAGATCAAAAGGCCTAAATGTCCATATTTCAGGAGCATTTTTTATATTAGTTTTTCAGAAGGAGTTCTGATGAAGGCCCCTGAAAACACAATGAGAAATGTATTGACTCTGAATGCCTTTACAAATCCAGCTCTTGCTAGTTTAGATGACTAAGGTGCATTTTCTCAAGTGACTTATGTTCACCTTAAGTCTTGATAAAAATCTGTACAAATACCTCAAGTACTTCTGAAAAACAGATGATGGTAAATAAATCACTTAAATGTTGCAACACTGACAGGAGCAACATCTACATTCCTTTAAAAATCTAGGACAGGTTACAAATTTCAAAAGCTCACAATTAACTCCAGTGCAAGGTGTCCCTGCCCATGGCAGTGAGGTGGGATGGGCTGTAAGGTCCCATCCAACTCAACCCATTCTGGGATTCTATGGATTTGAAAAACTAAAATACACGGTCCAAAGTGACCCACTTTACACATGTATTTCATTTCACTTCCTCTTTCTCCATAAATTTAGAGAGGAAAAAACAAAAAGTTTTCACCATGCCCTGTCTGAATATGGATTTTCTGAGTTATGAAAACTCAGGTGGACAGTGTTCACTGCTCAATCCACAGCATTTTCCATGACTGCACAGCCATGGCTCAGCATCTCCAGTTTTCACACCTCAGCTCTCCTTTGTTCCTCTCTCACCTTTGAGTGCTTTCCTTCCCCTCAGTAAAATTTCCCTAATTATCTGCTTTGCTCTCATTTAGAAGTCCCTGCACACCAACACCACCCTCTTCCCACCAGGGGCTGGGACACAGCCCCAGGATCTCCCGGAACACGGGCAGGATTTGCCTGCCGCCCTTCCGGCCGTGCCCGGCGAGGCAGGGATCTGCATGTGCTCAAAATCCCATCTGTCATATTCCAGAATGCTGAGTCACAGAGCAGAGCTCCACCAGGACACGGGCATTCTGTGTGCCAGGCAATCGGGCAGACTGCACAGGTATTAAATGGGTTTACTTCCTTCATGTTAAGAACACTTGAGCTAACAATGGAGCTGGACAAATGAAAATATTTGCTTGTTTACTTAAGTAATTGATTTTCATGGAATCCATGCTCTTGTTTCACAGGGTATTACAGTTAAGACAAACTTTTGTGCCCACACACAAATTTTATCTTGAAGTGCTTTATTCCATTGTTATAATATTTATACCCCATATCAAAGTAAATGAAGAGGTATTACACACTTTAATTCTTTGCAATTTTGGAATAGTCAGTTCTGTCTGCATCTGCAGCAGCTTTCTGAACATCTTAATCTATACCTCAGAGTCTTTAAAAAAAAAAAACAAAAAAACCTCAGAAAACACACAACAGCCAGCACAAAGACTTCTGGAAAATGCAGAATTCTTTTGAGTAATTTAATGCCAAATATCATCTAAATCCAGTATTTTTGCATTGATGTGAGCCTGCTGCCCATGACTGCTCAAAATAAACTTATAAACTTTCCACGGGATTTCAGTTTTCAAATTAAAAACTTCAAATATTTCCGTTCACTTTCCAAGTAATTAAAGGATCAGCTCTTGTACAAACAGTGTTGATTCTGAAATTAGTAACAGTTCAGCAGCAACATTTACTATACATGCTTTTTATTTATTGTATTATATATGTAGGACAGCTCCATTTTGTTGATTATTGGTATAAAAAAGTCCTTTTATGTAAGTGATTTAATAAAATACATAACCAAGTGCCTCAGAGACCTCTCCCATAAAGGTACGGATCATTCCAAGCAATCCATCTAGGAGAGGGCACTGATGCTGAAAGGAATTAAGTCAGTATTGTTTTAACACAGACATCACCCTGAGGTTTGTCCTCCCTCCCAGCAGTTCACAGGACTGGGCAGGGAGTAAAAGCCAGTTTGACATCTGCTGGCTGCACACTGGTGTGGAGGATGTGAGTGCATGGGGCACAAACCACAGGGTTGATAAGAGATCACTTGTAGGAAGCACAGGGAGTATTTTTAGCCATGTAAAAGTAAAACACTGTGACAAGTGTGTGGCAGCTATCTCTGGGGACACCTCACTGCTGCTGTCAGCCCGGGGCTGTTACGAGAAGCCCCTGATAGGAACACACCCAGGGTGGCTCTGGATTTTGGCTTGGGCAGGAATTGCCCTCCCAGTGTTTGCTTTGAAAACAGCTGTGTTCAGAGGCTGCTGAGGCACTGAAGGCAGTTCTGCTCCCATTTCCTCCTCCTTCCCTTTCTCCTACTTCTACACATCCACGGGCTGAGCTCACGCTCCCCTTGGGCCAGCTCCAACAGCACAGAACGGAATTTCTAACCCTTCCGTGGAATCCCAGAGTGGTTTGGGTTGGGAGGGACCCTAAAGCCCATCCAGTCCCACCCCTGCCATGGGCAGGGACACCTTCCACTAGCCCAGGTTGCTCCAAGCCCTGTCCACCTGGCCTGGGACACTTCCAGGGATCCAGGGGCAGCCACAGCTTCTCTGGGCACCCTGTGCCAGGGCCTGCCCACCCTCACAGGGAAGGATTTCTCCCTAAGAAATTTTTGTCTATTTTTGTATTGAATGGGTTTTTTGCTCATTCAGCAGAATCCAGTGGCTCACTGCCATCCCAAGGATGTGACAGCTGGGACAAGGATGCAGCAGGAACATTGGAATAAAGCAGGAGGAAGGGATGAGGGGCACAGTGTGCTGCTGAGTGGCACAGATCATCTCACTCAGAGTATGCACAACATACTGTGAGGATTCTCTTTGAACCAACATTAGTGACATACACCAGTTTAAGATCTAAATATCCCAAATTGTCAACTTATCTCCCCATTCATACTAATGAAAAGGAAGAGAGTAAAATCCCCTGCCCCCTCCAAAACTGCACTGTAAGGAAGAAAGCTAGACACACGTATCATTTCTTGAAGGAAATAGTAACAACTCCAATGATATGTGCTTATTTAGATTAACTTCCAGCAGGGAAGGCATTATACAAGACAGTGTATATATATCAGAGAAGATGGTGTATATATATATATATATATGAGATTCAGTGCTACTTACCACAATGTGTTGATAAGGATCTATGATAGACATTTTTTGCCTTAGTTTATTCAAGGCAACTGCTGAGTATCTATTTCAATCCCACACAGGAGAGGCTTCCCCTTTTCTCAGAGCAGAGTTCAGTATGAAAGGTCCTTTAACTAATAAATAAAAAAGAAAATATAATTAAAATTAATCTGTTCCTTCTAAACTATGTTTTACAGAGCAAATCAGTTCCTACTCTTTAGGAAGGTTTCCACAATTCATTTGTTTACCAAGAACTTAATTTCACATAAGCTGTGGAGATATAGGTATTTACCTGCCTGAGCTGGAGAAATTTCTCGTGCTTATTTCCTCTACCTCAGGATAAGAACAGGAATCAAGTATCTTAAATTCCAGTCATGCCAGTGTTTCTAGCAGTTCTGCAGATAAACAAAATAAGAGAGGAATTATATTTATTCTGTAAATATATTGTAGTATTTACACTTCCACGCATTACAATCCTAGTTACGACTGTGAGCTCTGCAGGAGCAACAACACTGCCCTCTGTAAATCCAGGAAGGGAACTCCAGCTGGAGCTGTGTGTAACCTCCCAGCCAACCCTGGCTGACTGGAGATGTTCCAGAGGCTCGGAGGAGCAAACTGCAAATCAGGACTTCATGGCTCTTCCACAGGCTCTCCATAGGCCACTGCTTTCTGAGTACTCAGTGAGGATCAGGGGCCACCAGAGGCCTTCAAAGTCAGAACTGTTTTTAACCATCAAAGTACCAGAGGTTATTCCTTTCTGCACCTTTAAAAAAACCTGGGAAGGGCTGGACAGGATCAGTTCTCAGATCCAGCTGGACCATCGTCAGACCTGAGCCATCAGCAGAAATTTCCAAGTGAAATGAAGTGAAGCACCATTTGGAGTTTGGTCTCAAGGCAATGATTCCTAATGCTCAATTCTGAAATGGCAGGATAAGCCCTAAACGATTGTATATATCACTCCCAAACCTTTGCTCTTAAGCAACTACGTGAAGGCATGACAACAAAAATTTAGTTTCATTATGATCACTAGAACATTACAATGCCCTTTCTTTAATCACTGAATCATTAAGGCTGGGTAAGCCCTCCAAGATCATCAAGTCCAACCATGAATTGAGCAGTGCCAGGTCCATCACCAAACTATGTCTCAAAGCACCACATCCCACATGTTTTCTGAACGCTTCCAGAGACAGAGATTCCATCACTTCCCTGGTCATGCCTGACCACCCTTTCCTGTCAGCCCTACCAATAGTTTGAGGCTAGGAATCACCCTGGGTTTATTTATTCATTTTTATCTGAGGAAGTGTGAATAAGAAAGACTTCAGCATTGGACAATCATGGTAAACGTGCCCAGCTATATCATTTCTGGAGGAACTGTTGACATCTTAGAAGGTAATCCAGGAAAGGGAACAGCAGGAGCTACTCCATCACCATAACGGAGAGGAAATTTGTAAAAGCAGAAAATACTCATTTCCCCTAAGTGCACAGCCAACTACCACACTGGCTTTGAGAGGATACACAAAACCAAGCCAAGGATACCGCTCTGTCTGGGGAAATAAGAGAACAGGTTAGACCCAGGACAAAAAGCCTGGTTCGAGTTAATGTCCTGCATCCTAAAGGCAGAGTTCCAGCTCCCCAGAGGATCCCTCAACTGGTTCAGACATGAGGTCATGCTCTCTCTCCCTACAACCCCCCGCCTCATTTGTTTCAACATCTGCAGGAAGCGCGTTGGTGATGCTGCAGACAACAAACAGCCTCTTTGGCTACGGGGCCAGGACGAGTCCCCAGGCACCATCTGCCCTCCATGCTGGATGAGGCAAGGATCGTGCAGATGGACAAAAATGCAAGCACGTCATCAACAACTGCATCCCAACGCCCGCGCAGAGCGCAGGCCACGGGCAGGGCTCTCCGCGGGGACAGCAGGGCCAGGGAGCAAGGAGACAAAGCCTGGCATCCCGGGGTCCCACACGGCTCCCACCAACAGCACTGCACATCCCAGCCCTGCCCATGCCACGGTACTCCAAATGGCAGCTCCTGGCTGGCTGTGTTAATCAGAGTCTCTCAGGATGTGACAAACACAGGCAGGTACCTGAGCACAGGACCCAGTGCCATTTCAGGTGCCCAGGGCTGACAGAGGAACAGCTATCCATGCTCTTCCCAGAGCCAGCAGGACATCTCAAGAGAAAGCAGACGTTTAAGTGACTTGAATACTTAATACCTTACAGTGGATTTAATTCAGATCAGTTAATTACACCACACCCACTGGAAGCTTGCACTGCATTACCCACAGAGTTTGGGTAAAGCACACGAAGAGATTTCTAGATCTAAAAATCGCAGTGTGGCAGAGGAGCCAAATACAGCACAACCAGGAAATCCTGATTACGCTCATCAAGAGCCGTGAAGAAAGTCTTGAAGAATGTTTACTGCAAACATCTGCAGCAAATAGAGCTGTAATCCCCAAATTATCTTGCTTAACACTTTCCCCTACATGCTGCCCATCCCGCACAGCCTAATGGGAAAGTCTTCATGGAATCACAGAATGTCCTGAGTGGGAAGGAACCCCCAAGGATCATCCAGGCTGACTCCTGGCCCTGCACTGAGGAGGAACCCCCAAGGATCATCCAGGCTGACTCCTGGCCCTGCACAAACACCCCAGCAATCCCTGGGAGCGTTGTCCAAACTCTCCTGGAGCTCTGACAACTTTGGGGCCATGCCCATTCCCCGGGGAGCCTGAGCAGTGCCCAGCACCCTCTGGGGGAAGAACCTTTCCTGGTATCCAGGAAAACCTTCCTCTGGTCCAGCTCCAGCCCTTCCCTGGCTCCTGTCCCTGGTCACAGGGAGTAGTGCCCACAAAGCTGTGGCTGCCCCTGGATTCCTGGAAGTGTCCAAGGCCAGGCTGGACAGGGCTTGGAGCAACCTGGGAAAGTATTCCTGCCCATGGCAGGGGGTGGCACTGGATGGGCATTAAGGCCCCTTCTAACCCTAATCATTCCATGACCCTCTGATTCTCACTGTTTTATTGGTCAATGTCCAAGTTTGCAAATTACACAGCAAATAAGCCACAGTTTAGCCTGGCCCTGTCATGGAGAGCTAGCCTTTCCCTTTCTCCCAGTGCCATAAATCCCTGCCTTGTCACGGAAAGCCAGCCTTTCCCTAAGTGCCTAAATCTCACTTTCATCCAAAAGTGAACTCTACTTCTGCCAAGACAAGGGTGTTCCATTGCTAGGCACAGTTTCAGACACCATCAGTACCAAGCTATCAGTGGATAGCTGGATCACTCTTTGAGTCAATAGTCTTCTGTGATCTCAGCTCATACTCACTTGAGGTGACAGACTGAAATGGAGAAGGGATTATTGTCTTGAAAGACCAAATATAACACAGTAACTCACAAAAAGAAGCTACACACACACATACATGCATACATGGATAGAGATTATTACTGGAACATTTTCATTCTCAGTACATTCTTACAGATAATTCATTTGTACAGGATATGCCAAAAGATAAGAAGAATAATGAGATTTTTCCCATGCTGAGCACAAGCTTACTCTGGAGTTAGTCTCACCAAGTGGAAAAGCCCTGAAAATGAGTAAACACAGCATAATATAAATATCATTGCCAGAATACGTCTTCACAAGTGTAAGAAAAATCATTAGAGGGAGGTTGTTTATATCAAGCTGTCCAATTCTTCTTAAAAAATCAAAGACATGAACAACTTTAAATATAATAAGTGTGACTCACCAGCACAGTCACTAACTTTCAATCTATTAGGAGAGGAGTAAGGGGTAGAGAATAAGCTAAGTAATGACTCAGACTTTTTGCATGAATGTCACCCTCCATTTCTATCAAATCAGATTACAGAATTTTATTTGGTTAGATTGATCCTGTGATTGTATAATAGAAATAACAAATACTCTGTTTCTACATGACTTTGTCTAGCATCCTGGAAAATCACTGTAATGTTATTTCTTAATTTAGGGCTTCCCACACAAGGAGGAAGGATTACCTCTGACTCCATGTAGAGTTCCCATCACTTCACTTCCACCACAAACGGAAAAGTAGATGCTCTGCTGACGTGCCAAGTAGACCAATGGGCCAAGGCCAAAGGGATGAGGATCAACAAGGACAAGTGCTGGGTGCTGGCCTTGGGCCACCCCAACCCCTGCAGCGCCAGGCTGAGGGGAAGAGTGGCTGGAAAGCTGGAAGAGGCCCTGGGGGTGTTGGGGACAGAACCTAAAAATGAGCCCAGGTGTGCCCAGGTGGGCAGGAGGCCAGTGGCCCCTGGGCTGTGCCAGCCCTGGTGTGGGCACAGGCCCAGGGCAGTGGCTGTGCCCTGGGCTGGCACTGCTGAGGGACCTCGAGTGCTGTGCCCAGTTCTGGGCCCTCGGGGCCAGAGAGACCTTGAGGGGCTGGAGTGTGTCCAGGGAAGGGAACGGGGCTGGGAAAAGGTCTGGAGCACCAGGAGGGGCTGAGGGAGCTGGAAAGGGGCTCAGCCTGGAGAAAAGGAGGCTCAGGGGGGACCTTGTGGCTCTGCACAACTCCCTGACAGGAGGGACAGCCGGGGGGGGTCGGGCTCTGCTCCCAGGAATAGGGACAGGAGGAGAGGCAATGGCTTCAAACTGTGAGGTTGGACATCAGGAGGAACTTCTTCATGGAAAAGGTTGTGAGACATTGGAATGGACTGCCCATAGTGGAGTCCCCATCCCTGTAGGTGTCCAAGTGCTCTGGGCTGGTGACAAGGTGGGGATCAGTCACAGGCCTTTTCCAATCTCAATGATTCTGTAGTTCTATGACTGCTTTCCCCATGCCTTGCTAAGGAAGTCTGGGTGGGAGGAAGGACTCTGAGCAGAAGGGCAAAGAGTTCAACCTTTGTGCCACATTTTTGGAGGACACTGTGAGGTGAAGCTTGTCAAGGAAGCTGACACAGCATAGCTAGACAAGAGATTTTAAGATCTGACTTCCTGCTATGGGGGGGGTAATAGATGAAAAGATAGTGAACCTTTTTTTAAAGATGACTTGTCAGCCTATAAGCAATTACTGAAAGTATAAGTGACACAGCAACAGTGGAGGGAGGGCTGTAAACACTCTAGCAGGACTGAAACTCTGGAGAAGTCCCAAAAATCACCACCAGTGTAAAGTTACTGCTTTTCTAGTGCTGAAGGCTACTTTAGAGGCCAAAAGTGAGGAAGACAGAAGTAGCAAAATTATCAGGCCACGGATACGCTGCATGATACAGAAGGCAAGGCTTGGTGAGTCAAGGGCATCAGACATGGTCCTTTGATAAACCTGAATTAGGCTGGATTCAAAACATCCTCCTTATCTTAGATTCTGCAAGGAATGGCCTCCCTAACAGGAATATTCAGGAGGCTGGAAGCATCTCTGCCTGAATACCCACACCTGTGTCACGTTGGCCATGGAAGTTCCCTGGACTGAAAACCCAGCCAAGTGCTGTAGTTCCCCCACAGACAGCATCTGCAAGTCTGAGGAAGAGGCAACTGATTCAGGGCACAATGGTTTATGTTACAATTATCCTGATTACGCAAAGGGGACTTAACAAGAACCACTCGCTGCAACAGCCTGTGAGGTTATGAGAAAAACCCATGTCCCCATATGTGAACTCGCTGTATGGCAAACTCACAGAAGGATTTCCAAGTGGAACTGAGTAAATTCAAAGTAAGGAGTTCATTTATTCAAGGAATGAAAGAGCTCCTTGAGTTAATACCTTTAAATAACTGTCCTTCAACATCATATTTTACTTCAACTGAAATTGCACTGGAAATAAAAAACAGCCTTGAGAAAGAACAACAAACTCAGCTGAGAGATGCCAAGAATACTCTTTAAAAATGGCAACAATCACTATCCTTTGCTACAGAAATCAAAGCCACAAGACAGAGAGTTTAGATGGCAGAGTCTCAAAATTGGTCAAAAAACCTCAGGCAGCTGACCAGTAATCCCCACTGCGTGGGTCAGGCTTATGTGGGAAGCAGCTCACTTGTTTTCCAGCAAGAAAGCCAAGAAACAAAGAGGAACGTGAAAAATCTGACAGAAGTTCCACGAAAAACAATTATTAGGATGTAGACCTAAACCAATCAGAATGCACTACTCAAGCCCACCTCTGCAGGTAATTTACTACAAGCACAGTGCAACTAGGAAAAGCAGATGGAAAAATGCCCAACATTTCTATACAGTAGGAATTTGGGACCTAGCTATTCCACAAATAAACTTTCCATCATATAATCCTGGAATGAAGTGGGTTGGAAGGGACCTTAAAGCCCATCCAGTGCCACCCTTTGCCACAGGCAGGGACACCTCCCACTATCCCAGGTTGCTCCAAGCCCTGTCCCACCTGGCCTTGGACACATCCAGGAATGTTTGACAGTTATTTTTTCAGGGTATCTTCACTTCTGGAAGCCCAGCTTAAGGCTCATTTTCGAATTTCAAGATATTGGGTGACCCAAGTACCCAGAGCCAGGCTCTCTGAAATGGAAAAACTCACTGCCAGTGGCAGCTTCCAAAGTCTTGCCAGGAATGCAAACACTTATGCAAGAACTCCTAAAATTAAAGATAGACATCTCAACTGCAACACCTGACTGGGCAGAGCTTTTTGTTGACTATATTCCTTTAAAGCTCATGTAAAGGGGGGAAAGGAAGGGAAAAAACCTCCCTGCCTTTCTTTCTTACCTGGAGTGTTGGCAAAACTTTCCACTTGCTCTGCTGCACTGTGGTCAAGAGCTGCTGCCTGCCAAAACCTCAAGATCCCCCTTCCAGAAGCCTCACTGGTACCATGGCAAGAACTGTTGCTGCATGATTTAGAGCTCTAGAATCAGCCTCCAAAAATCTCATTCCAAACCCATCCTTGTTCCTTGGGGACAGCAACGAACTCAGCCAACTTCTATGTATTTCTGAGCCAATGTCTTTTAAAGATTCTATTAAAATCATGGGGGTTTGGTTCTTACCCATGCCTTCACTCCCCTTCTTTTGCTTCTCTGCTGTAAAGTAGGAATGGCTTAAAAACAGAAACTCTAAGGAAAACATTAGAATAAGCTTTTATTTAAGTATTTATGGGGTTTTGAGGGCAGAATCCAACATGCAAAGGTGCCTGATGCACCCCGGCTTCAACTGAGGCAGCTGACAGTCCTTCTGCAGTACAGTTATGCAGTGGTTTCACACAAAACCCCCAAAAAACAGCTAAAAATTGAATGAGCTAGTAAAATTTAACAGCTAGCTTCTGGTCAGTAATCCATGTAAAACAAATTTAGCTGACCGTAAGGTCAATATTTCCTTTCAATATCTTCTTCACTCTTTTTCAGTTCAATTGGTAGCAATTTTGGGGATTTCCTGGCATTCTGGCACAGGCTGTAGCCCCAGCCATGCTGCTGGCACTGCCAGGCTGGAGGAAGGGCTGCACTCACAAGGTGTGTTTTGTCATCTCCCACTCGTCATGTCTGCACAATGTGACTCAACTTTCTGGTTTTGGGCTCCTCACTCCAAACATGAGCTCTGGTCACCGTCTGCAGCCAAGGGGACAATTGTGCAGCACTTCCTTTGGTCCCTATGGTCGTAGCACTTAAGCATGACAAAATTGGACTGACTCAAGGAAATCTGTCTGGACTTTCTAGTAAAAGTAGTGATGCACAAACTTCTGACGCTGACATTTTTCAGCCTCTTTAAATTCTGAGAGTAAAATTTATATGGAAATATTTCATGGCTATTGACAAGCTGGAGTCTGAGTAAGTAACATAAATATATGTTTTACACACAGACACAAAGACAAACATAGACATGCCCAACACATATATTACATTTTTGAGAGGAGAAATTAAGTACTTCCATAACAGTGATCTTTGTCTTGTATCCAACCCTTGGCTGCTGAGCAAAGCCAGACCTGGAGCAAACCTTACCTGGCTCCAACAGCCAAGCCTCTGGCCAAGCAGACCTTCAGTTCTGGATCTGAGCTGTTAGACAGAATCCCAGACTGGCCTGGGTTGGAATGGACCTTAAAGACCATCTCGTTCCACCCACAGGGATGCCCCTCACTATCCCTGGTTGCTCCAAGCCCTGTCCACGCTGGTCTTGGGTATTTCCAGGGATGGGGCAACCCCAGCCTCTCAGGAGCACGCAGCTCCTGAGCTGCCAGCTTGTGTTTGAAGGCAACCTCATCTTGGCAAAGCATTTGCACAGGGGTTTGACTTTCTCCACCAGACTTGACAGGGCTCTCCTCCACCCTCCTGTCCTGCTGAGAGGGCAAGCAGTGGCACCTTCCTGCTGGGAGACCACACTGGGAGCGGCGCCTCACTGCCCCTGCCCGAGCTCCTTCCTCTTCCTGTGCCGTGGTCTCACAACTTCCCCAAGTTCTCTGCTCCCTGGGCAGCTCTGCCAGCCCTGCCCTGCCAACCAGGCCCTGCTACTGTATTTTTTCCAAGGGCTTCTGTTTTCTGCCCCACCATTTCAGGTGGATTCAGAGTGCCAACAGGGAAAACGCCAAGCTGTAGGATGAAAGCTTTCAGTCAGGTGCCACTTCATTTTTAAATAACTGTTATCCACAAAGACACACAGCCAAGCCCTGAGAGGATGAAGGGAAGGACTGAAGCCACTACAAATGAATGCCCAACATTCCCAACTAAGGCTTTGGAGATGGATTAAGACTGATGTATTAAAGAACATCTTTATGCAATTCCTGAAAATTTTTTCTATCGTAAGCAAAAAAAAGAGTAAATTTCTCTTTACTGTAATGTGATTCCACCAGTACCAGGAGGTTCATTCCATCAGTGGTTACACAAAGCAGAAAAAACCCCACAGAAGTAACAAAACCCATAAAAACACACAACTTAAACATGGCTTTCAGGAGTGTGATACAATAACTCTCAGTCACTAAGGAGCCACAAACAATGACTTCAAAAGTAAAAGGACAGCAATCAAAGGGAAGAAGAAACCCCAAATTTACATATCCCCTTGTTAAAAGAGCTTTGCAAAATCTGGGACACAAGGGGGACTTTCATGCTTCTCTCTGAGGCACAGGGGATTGGTTCAGGAAACTTAAATGAACTATGACTACTCTCTTACCAAACTGCCTAAGCTTCTAATTTAACTATTTCTTAAGACACCGAGGGCTTACTCCCTCCCTTGCCAACTCAAACTCTCTCTCAGCATATGAAACACCCATGGATGTGTTGGCTCTGTGGTGAAAGGGAAATGACTGACACGTTACAGGGCAGAGAGTACAGAGTGCAGGTGTTTGACCACTTTTCAAGAAGACTTTCTATAAAGAAAATGTCCATTTGTCAAAGCACAGTTGTCAGAAGAGAACTACATCAGTTTAAATAAAACTCTTTGGGGGAGAGTTTAACCCCAAAAACAGCACTTAAATGAGAACAGCCACTAAGTGGCCAGGAAAGGTCACTCAGATGGGGGAGAAGGACCTTGCCCTGCCCACACCATTCCTTTCAGATGGTGATTTTGATTCAGATTTGACTTAATGCCTCAGACAAAGCTATTTAATTTCATAGAATCATAGAAGGTTTGAAGTTTAAAGCCCATCCAGTGCCACCCATGCCATGGGCAGGGACACCTTCCACTAGCCCAGGTTGCTCCAAGCTCCATCCAGCCTGGCCATGGACACTTCCAGGGATCCAGGGGCAGCCACAGCTTCTCTGGGCACCCTGTGCCAGAGCCTTCCCACCCTCACAGGGAACAATTTCTTCCTAATATCCAATATAATTTTCTCTACATCAAAAACACCCTTATAAAAATTTAACCTGCGTTCCCCAGGCCACAGGGGAGCTGAAGAGCTCACTGAATAGCACACTGAGTTAATGAATTTGGGATTCTTGGGAAAATGAATTTAAGTATAAAAAGCAAAATAACACTTGGAAGCATGTCCCAGCTGAATGCAATCACTCACCAAAAAAACCTGTGTGGACATGTGCTACTCCAAGTGGAAAATGCCAGAAAAATGCAAGATGTTGGCAAGCTTTGCCATTAGCAAAGAGCTGGTTCTCATTACCATCAGCCCAGGCTTCACAGCAGCTCCCTAAGGGAACCTTCCCAGTGCCTGGGAAAAGCAGGGAGTCTGAGAGTATCATCACTGAAACAAACACACACCCATAAAAACACTCTGGATTTAGGGAAAGCCAGGACCTGCTTCCCCGCACCCTCCTCTCAGATGCTGTACAAGCTCTGTTCCCATTTTTGCTAAGTTTTTCACCAGCACTGTCCTTAAGTCACAGTTGTGGGGCTTTGGTTACACAGGGAAAACGACTTTTTCTTCACAATACAACAGTCCAAAACCACCAGGTTTCTGAAAATTAGAGTCCTGCCTTTATCAGGAGATAAAGGGGTGTTACACTCATTACCCATTCTGCTTGGATTAAAGAGGAAAAGGATTCAAACAGAACAGCAGCACATGAATAGTTAGTTCTGTATTTTATAGATTGTCTAGGACCAGAGATGGCCACGATTGCAATATTCACTTCAACACACACCCACATTGATTAAATTAAAGAACAGATGTACTTCAAAAGTCTTTCAAAATTCTCAATTATAGGCTAGTTTTGAAAAACAGAACACAAGAGGAGCAACCAGAAAACTTCCACTTACATTCCACAACCACCTTCTCCCCAAAATGTAGTTTTATGTTGTTCCTTCCAGTACTGCCAGATCAGGCAGCAGCTGCTGGCTTTGCATAGAGCTCCAATTTTGCATGTGAGGTCCAAAGGTGCAGTTTTTGGGATGGAGCATGCAAAGTTCTGGTGCATGCCACAGCCAGAGCTGCTCCCTGTTCAGTGCAATCATCCACAGGTGCTGTTTACTTTCCCCTGAGAGGGGACAGAATGAAACCTCTTCTTGAGGGAACCTGTTTTTAGCATCCACTTGACAGTGCAGTAAGTTAAATGCATGAGAAACACAGTTTTAGTAATTAAATCCTATTTATAATCTCTACCCCTGAGAAACAGACATAGTAGTGGGAGGGGCAGGGAAGCACCACCAAATCAAAAGTAACTTCACACTAAACCTGTAAGGCTAAATCTTTCTATTTCATGGTCTGGCCAAGGCCATGGAGCAGATGGGATGAGACAACCTGGACATGTACATCCAACTCTTACTCCATCACCTCCAGCTATCCCAAGATTCCACTTATCAGCCCTGTCCTTCATGCATGTTTAATAAAATGCAATCCCTTGGGGGCTGGGACTGCCCCTTACTGCAAGAAATACACATTTGTACAGATCTTGTAATAAGATCTGTTTCTGTGCATACATAAGGACCTTTATAATCCCAGTAAATAGAAAAGTATAATCATACAAGTGCACATTCCAATCCATCTTGGCAAAGGACATGAGCACTGATAATACTAGTAGGAAAAGAAATTAGAGTCTTACTGATTTATGCTGAAATCATTCTAAGGAAAATACCAGATGAATATCAAAAATGAGTCAGTTCAACAGCTTTAGTATCAGGTAACCACAAAAAAACACAGATGCGACTGATACATCTCGAATACTTCAGAACTTGTGTATGTGAAAGCTTTTGACCCTGTACTTTGTGTCTCCTTCCTAAAGCTGCATATTTAGGCAAGCTGGAAAGAAAAAAATTTTTGCTTGCAGGCTTAGCTGTATTTTTAAAAGTACACTTTCAGCATCCTAAGCTGAAGTAATGTTGTTATCAGGAGAAAAAGCAGCTCTGAATCTTTCTCTCCAAGTCACCAGTGCTACCACTCATCTGGAAGGAGATTAAACATCACAATTAAAGAGGGCTTGCCAGCAGAGCTCTGCAGCCTGGACAGCAGCCCAGTGCTCAGAGACACCACGGGCACCTCTCACCCAGCTCCAACACCAACCCCAGAGACTGTGCCCTTGCACAGAGCAAAGGGCACTCCCAGAGCATCATCTCTGTGCTCTGAGGGATATCTGTTTGGAATGACACAGACTTTATCATGGAAGCACCTGCTTTTCCTCCAGGGATCACTTAAAGAGTCTGGGACACTCCCACACTGACTCCTACTACAGCTGTTTGTCAGTCCAGATCCCAAAAACATCCTTCCCTACATGTGCTGAGAGTCTTGGAGTTACCAGCACGCAGCAAAAGCGTAGGCTGAGACAGAAGTGTCATCCCCACAGCCCACTCCCTGGGAAAGGAAAACACCTGGGAGAAAAGCTGCAGTGTCTGTGTTCCCTGGCACTGCTTCCAGCTGAGACAGGACCAGCACAGCCTGAGGAAGCACCACTGCTGACAGCCCAAAATGAACCCATGAGAAAATGAGTCAAATCTGTACATCTATCAATACATGGCTGATATTTTCCCCTCACCAACACTGTCGGTTTATTTTTTACAGAAAAAAATGTCATTCTATATAATACCACAGAAGCTCAGAGTGATTTGGGTTGGAAGGGACCTCAAAGCCCATCCAGTTCCACCCCTACCATGGGCAGGGACACCTTCCACCAGACCAGGCTGCTCCCAGCCCCATCCAGCCTGGCCTTGGACATCTCCACAATGTGTTCAAACATGAGAACTAATAGATATTTCTAAAAAAAAATCTATGAATTCTCACTTCCAATATTGCCACAATATTTTTCATTAAAAAAAAATAAAGTTTAAATGTTTAGTAGGTTTTGTTTTGCTTTCCCCATCATTTGTTAAAAAAAAAACAACCAAAAAAACATTGGAATCTTTTGGTGCTCAGTTTGGTCCTGCTTTGGGGACCACTTTCCCCTGTTCTAGAGCCCACCTCCCATCCCTGCCTCATGGGCTGAGTAACTCTGCTCCAGACGTTGACACACAGGCTACTGGAAATTGGTACAGTCAGGAAATTTGGGTCATCTCTCTGAGGTAAACAGTAAAGGAAAATCCTCAGGAAAGTCTGAATACCAAGGTGATGAGGGGCTGCTTTTTTTCTTCTTTTTAAAAAAGGAAGAATTATTTTGAAAGTATTCTGTTACTACATCACGTTATTATAACCTAGGGCAGTGATGAGGTAATTTCCATGACCAAGGCAGGTTCTGGGATTTGTTTTTCAGACTACTGAGAAAGACACAGTTATATCAGTGCCACAGCAAACCCAGACAAGAGTTCATCACCTCACAGGCAAGAGCCTGCTGCCCCCGCGCATCAAATCAAAGACAAATTCTTCCACAAATTATGTGGAGCTTCTCTTTGAAAAGAGAAAAATTAAATAAAACCAGACCAGTGGTAAACTCGGTTTAAAACTGTGTCCCATGAGTGACCCCAGGCTTTAACTGGAAGCTGAATCCTTAGCTGAACCAGAGCTATAGGGAAGGACCTGCTTTTATAGTTTAAATCATGTCCAGACTGTAAGGCACCAATATTTTTAACACATACTTGCCCATCAGTGTCAACTAAACAGTTAAGAATTCAGTTTTGCTCCCTCAAGGCCACTCCCCTTCCTCAGATATGGAGGATACGTGCCCTGAAGGATAGGGAGACTCTATTCCACAGCAGTGGTATGTGTCAGGTAAGAAGTAAACTGGAATTTAATCTCTCAACTCCACATCCATCACAGGCCATACCACACTCTGAGCTTTTACCTCCTGAGCTAGAAATTTTCTATGGAAAACTAAGTATTTTCTCATATGTTGTAGTCAGTTTTCATATATTTGAACTTCTGGGAGCAAGGGGGAGACACCTCCTTCTCTGGATGCTACTTGCTGCTACCCCTAGTATTTTCCATCCCAAGCCATTCAATTAACTTCATGTGATTTGAATTCACAGTTCCCAAGTCTCCAGTTCCCCTGGCAAGGCTGTCCTGGTCCAGCCTACATGGAAGTCACCGAGGTTGCTACATCCCTGGATATTGCACATCAATTCAAACACTCCAAGAGAGCCATTCCCATTATTCCTGCAGCAATGTGCACCCAAAGGTCATTTCTGCATTGCACTGGGTTCAGCCCTTGGCATTGCCAGAAGAACTGAGGTTATCCAAAGCGTCAGTGAAGCTTGCTCATTGGCTTTGCTGGAATACCTCTGAGGGAAATACTCGGTGCTCACCCCATGCTCATGATTTTTCCCCCTTGTAGGATGAAAATTCATGAACTGAAAGGAAAGACTATGGTAAAACCTGAAATATTTCCCACTCTAGCTGGTTTAGGCCAACTGGCAGAAGTAACCTATTCAAAATGCCATGAAAATTATACTCATGATAACAATGCTCAGTGGAACATATTCAAGTTAAGATGAAATCAAATATGCAACCCTAGTGATGTAGCAGCACTGGATAACTTTTCTTTTTTCCTTTTTTTCTTTTTTTGGCTTTTTTTCTAATTTTTTTAAGAAAAACAAGTCATAAGCAGCACTTGGTGCCAAGAGTCAAACTGGTGTTTTTCCAGTGCAGATTGACTGGCCATGCACGAAGAGATTAATTTATGTGATTCAAGCATAAATCAATATTTGCATTTCTCTTTTGTTATGGATCCCTGCCATAGGGGAACAAGAGAGTGCAGAAAGGTGGACAGGGCCAACGTGAAGATTTGGAGAGACGACAGTGCTAGACGAGCATTTATCTCTACACCATATACTGAAAACCTCTCACTAACAAGAAGAAAATAAAATAAGCACATCAGTTTTAGATTTATGCTTTCTGTCTGGAATCCTCAGCAGGCTGAACAACTTTTGGTAACCACAAAGCAGCTGATCCCATACATCAACAACTTCACGTGCATCTCACCCTACTGAGGTGCAGAACAGCATCTTCTGCCAGGAACATCCACTGCAGATACAGGTCCTGCCCACACCACCGCTCCTCCCTTGGGGTTGGAGCTTTAACCTGGAGTCTGCATCCCGTCATCCACATGGGAAATTCCGCACTCAGCAGTTCAGGCGGCCGAAGGGATTTTCCCCCAGGTGAACGCACAAGGTCAAGATCTGGGCAGGGGTCACGCAGCCCCAGCAGCTCCAGCTCCCCAGGGAAGGGGACAAACCCCAGTGCAAAGCCGTGAGCTGCTGGGGGAGCACAGGAACTGGTCCCACCACCGAGGCAGCAGCTTCTGCACAGGTGCAGCAGGGCTGGCCAGAGGCCGGGCAGAGCAAATCACCCGCACCTGTGAGCGTGGGAGTCCCAAAGAGGCACAGGGAACCCCATGAAAACCGGGCTTGGAGCACCCTGGGCTAGTGCAAGGTGTCCCTACGCAGGGCAGCGGGTAGGGCTGGGTGGGCTTCAGGGTCTTTTCCAACCCAAACCATTCCGTGATTTTGGCCCGTGATCACACCGATACAAGCGAACAGAAACCTGCTCAAGGCAGTGACCAGGAACTCTCAGAGGCATTTCTCTCACATCAGACCCAAGAGAAAAGCTGCTCTCGCAGGCATTTTGCGAAATGCTCCCTCTGCGGCCGCCCTGCCGCACTTCCCCACTGCTCGCACGGCCGCCTGCCCGTGCCAGCCGCGGGGCCGGGCGCCGGGCACGCACCCCGCCCCGGCCGGGGATGGAGCTGCGGGACCTGTGCAGGGACCCCGCGGTCCCGCTCCCACCCTGCTTCCCCTGCGCTGCCTCCCCCGTACCTCTGGGAGCCCCCGCCGCGGAGCGGAGCGGGCCGGGGCTGTCCGCACAGGGTCCGCTCCCCGCGGGGGCTCCGCCGGCCCCGGGCTGGACCGTCCTGTCCCTCCGCGGGGGCGGCTCCGCACCGGCCCCGGCCCCGGCCCCAGCGCCGCTCCTCGCCCGGCCCCCGGTAACCCCCGCTCCCCCCCCGGCGCTTACGGCTGGGCTACCGAGCTCCGCCGGGCGCGTCCCGCTCCGCTCCCGCCGCGGGACACTCCGCGCTCCGGGCGGGGAGGGGCCCGCGCCGCCACCGCCTCTTAAGGAGGATCCAGGCGCCGTGGGGGGGCAGTAACTGACGGGGACAGCGGCTGCGAGAGGGGACAGCGGCTGCGAGAGGGGACAGCGGTGGGGCTGCGGCGGCTCCGTCACTCCCGGCGCTGCGGTGACCGGGCCGAGGGGACGGAGGAGCCCCGGGCGCTGCCGTGGGGAGCGCTTGGCCGGAGCCGGAGCGAGCGACTGGTGTGGCAGAAAATAGTAATCAAATAAATGGAATTTGCATTAAAATATCCCTTGCGTTAAAAAGCCGTTGCTGTCGCGGCGGCAGTGGAAGTTACTCTGGGAATATGCCTCTCTCAAGGTGTTTGGTTCAGCATGTGTGACCACAAAACACTTTCATGCCCGTCAAGTACTTCGTGAACATTTGCACGTGTAACACTTTCACTTGCAGACTCTTGGTTTTGAAAGGATGGGTGTTGAAACAGCGGTGACTGTGCCCTGTGAACCTCGGCCAGGTCCACCAAGGTGTTGCTGGATCATTCAGTCTCCTTTGATCCACTTTACACTTCCATCTAAAAAGTGGAATTTTAAGTCATTATTAATTCTATCACTTTTCATCCTTTGTGATGATTAGAGAAGACCTTAGAATTCCCTTCAATTCATTCACATTTTTTCTGTTTTGCTTTAATAGATTTGAAATTGAAATGTTTTGAAATATACCAAAATTGGAAAATTTCTTTCTAAATCGTATTGTATTATTTGCTGCATTGTTTCCTGCTAAACAGGGAGTGGCCATAAGCTGAAGGAGGGCAGGTTTAGATTAAGAAAGAATTGTTCTCTGTGAGGGTGGGGAGGTCCTGGCACAGGGTGCCCAGGGAAGCTGTGGCTGCCCCTGGATCCCTGCAAGTGTCCAAGGCCAGGCTGGACAGGGCTTGGAGCAACCTGGGATAGTGGGAGGTGTCCCTGCCCATGACATGGGATGGGACTGGATGGGCTTTTGGGTCCCTTCCAACTCAAACTATTCCATGAGTCTATGATCCTTGGATTAACACCCAAAAATGTATTTCTTACCTAGGCTTTTGGAGCTCACAGTGAGTCAGTGGGAGAGTCTGACAGGCTCAAACCTCAGCTGCTGTCACAACACAACTGGCACTCTTAATGTGACACCTCTCAAAGATGCCAGTTCTTCTCCAGACACACCAAAAGACGAGACTGAGTTTCACTTCAGTGTTGACGTCAAGCTCTTTCCAAAGACCCATTTTTACGCTGGGGCTTTGCACAAACTCAGTGCCTAAACTGGAACTCACTTCTCTGAAAAATGTGGTCTTAAAAAAGCAAAGATAAAGGGGAGAAGAAAAGGCTTAAATGACTCAGCCGAGACCTCCTCAAAGTGCAACAAACCATAGGATACCAGCGAGGGGCACGTAGGTGGCATTCCCATTGTATTAACAAAGTTAAGTGTCTGGCAAAGCAGTAGCCACAATTAGAGGACAGCAAGCCACTCCTTGGCACAAAGCAAGCCAGAAGCCTCATTTTCTCCATTATCTTACTGGTGTCCTGCTGTGATACACTGAGGGGCTGAGCCGCCCTGGCCATCACTGATGATCTAGTGGTCTGTCTCATTTGTGAGGGTAGGGAAGAGCTGCCCTGTAAGCGCTGTCACAAAGAAGGGCAAGTGTATGTTTAGAAAGCCAGCCTAGGACTGCCAGCTCAGAAAGCGCCTGTTTGATGTGGCAGCCTCCTCCTCCACATCCTCAGTGTGCCATTTGAGGGAACATTGACCAGAAAAATGCAGCGAATCCGCGATGGTGCCATTATTTGGGTCCTTTTGTCTTCCATGACAACCACTGTCTGCAGACCACCTCATCCTCTGAAATGTGTCAGACAAGCTCAGTATTGATCTGGACACATGTAGAGATGACAAAAACATGAATAAAATTGTTCTCATTGAGTTAGTTACCCTTTCCCGTTTGACTGGGGATTGACCAGCAAGGCTGAGGTCTGACCCCCTCATCTGTGCTCTAAGTCCTCCAAATGCACTTCTTTGAAGTGCCCAAGAGATGCCCTGCTGAGCACAAGAGAAGCAGAGCTCCCAGCGCTCAGAGGTGACCATGAGTGCCCAGGGCAGGTGTCAGCCACATTCCTGGGGGTCCTCCTGCTCCCCCTTCTCCCTGGCACAGCCCTGCTCCAGCCACAGACTTGTGTGGAGCCACATGCTGCTCGCAGGCCTGATCAGCTGCCCCTGAACTCTGCCAAGGAGGGGGCATCTGCAAACCCAGGGTTTATCTCTGACTCTCTTTCTCGGCATTTTAAATCTCTCCAAAGCGTGATTTTCAGGGGACGGCTCTGGTTATAGTTTTTGTGGTTTTACAGATAGCAAATGCTGGAATAAACACCACCCCCAGCAAACAGGGGAACTCCAATATTTCCATCAGAACTCGCAGAGTCAGTTCTGATTATCAAAACTTTGATTTCTCCCTGGTCAAGGAAACAGCTCAGATTCTTGATAAGGAGCTGAGTAACTAAAAGTCAAAAATTCCTCCTCCCTTCTTGTTGACGCAAGGAGAAATAAAAAGCTTTTTTTTGTACATTGTGACTGTTCTTGTTACTTCATATAATTATTTTTTATCATAATTCAAGAAAATTATGTGTAGGGTTTCATGATTTATTTTTTTCCCCTGTGACAAAGGATGTTTAGCAGCTGCCTTCCCCCATCCCTCATTCTCCCTCACACATGGTGCTGTGAGGTACCTCACCAAGTAACCTTGGAATGGGCTAAGAAACCCCTTTGCCTTGTCCTTTATGTGAAGTTCGTTCTAATTTCAGGCTATTTCAGCTCACTGCCTGCTGCAGTGTTCCTTAAACCCCCCCTGCTCCCCTGTGTGTGTGCGGAGCTGCCAGAGCCCCCAGACCCTGCGCTGCCTCCTCGGCCTCCCTGCATTCCTGCGGCTGCTCCGCAGTGGGAACGAGCCCTGGACAATGACAGGGTGTGGAAAAGGGCTCTGAGAGGCACCAAAGAGCTCTCCCCAGAAGCAGAACTTTAAGGGAAGCCATGCCAAATTACAGGGGCCCTCTTAGTGTGTCCTCAAGGGCATAGCTTCAGGCAGACCATGGAAAAGGGAGAGTGGGAATAGCAGGACAAACACGCAATTAAGTAAACAAAAAGGGGTATTTTGGAAGATGCTTCACACAAATCCACTACTTTCTTCCAGACATTTCACCATGTATCAGAGAAAAATCACTCTTTGATCAGGCTCACAGACAGGAGGTGTTCATGGAAGGCTGACATTTTCTCCTGTCAAGATGAAATATTTCTCCTCCTGTGGTGAAAATCATTATCTATAGCACCATGAGGTGATGGAGGGACAGTAAATTTGCTATTAAGATTTCTCCAAGTGAAAACTAGCCATTTGCTTATCCATTGCACATCCTGACATGGTTTAGCTGGGGTTCTGCCTAAAGCAGGATTTTCAAGCTGGTGTCTCCTATCATTGACATCTGTCAGAGTAAATGCATTCCTTTTTACCACTTTACTCCTTAAGACCATTTATCAGATATAACAGGACTGCAGAAAAATGGCTTTTCCTCCAAGCCAGTTTGCCTTTGCCCTTACTTCCCCACTCCCACATGGAAATATTTCCCCTATGACATAAAAAAATAAGTAATGATTCTGGAGGACTTTCCACTGTGAATGAGAAAACTTTGCATCAGAAGGAACTTCTGGAGGGAGCTCTCAGTCAGGTGTCTGATTCCTTGATATTCCTCTCCTTCTTTCTCTCCCTGCTTCCACCTACAAGGTGGTTTTCTGGGGCTGTGGCCAAGCCACCCATTGCACTTATGGAAACAAACATAAAGGGCTAAAATAACAGCAGTTTCAGTCACAATCCTGTGATCCTGAAATATCCCCTGAGCGCTTGAAATGCAGCATGTCAGGGGAAACCTTCATATTAAGGGAAAAGTCAATCCTTGTAATTGCCTGCTATTGGATCTATGGTGTCTGCCCTCACAAAATGATGGGATCACAGGAGAAGTGGCTGGAAGGGACCTCAGGAGGCTCCTATCCAACCTCCAGCTCAAAGCAGAGGCAGCTCTGGGGTCAGGTTGCCCAGGGCTTGATATTCCCAGCTTTCCTTGATAGAAAACTGGCTTTTCATGAGACTTTGACTTGTGGCTTTTCAATAAATTCAAATTATTTTATACTGAGACTGATCCTATTTATACTAGGACATTTTAAATGAGATGAGTACAGGACCAAATATTTTATTAAATTATATTCAGGAGTACCACTTACATTATGGATGTAAATAAAGTTGCCTTGGCCTAAACAAAAATCAGTCACTAAAAGAGGCAATAGACAATAAACCCCAAACATTTTAAGAACATGAATGCCAAGAAGCTCATTATTCTGAAGATCTGTTGTCCTCACTGTCATTTCCCACCTGCCTTCTTGTCCACTGCCTTGTTGACAACCATGCCCAGCAGTTTCCCTTTGATTTCTCCTTGAAAAATATCATGTGGTTATCATATATTTATAGATAAAATTTAATGTTCCCTGGGAAGAGTGAAGACTCACAGGTCCAGAAGTCTCAGCTCTGTCCTGTAACCCTTATTAGAGAAAAAGTCAGTGCAAACAAAAAGCTACAAGAAATAGAATTCAGTTTAAAATTCA
This sequence comes from Hypocryptadius cinnamomeus, assembly GCA_013400635.1. NCBI lineage: Eukaryota > Metazoa > Chordata > Aves > Passeriformes > Zosteropidae > Hypocryptadius > Hypocryptadius cinnamomeus. The sequence continues at coordinate 48,694 of VYZP01053835.1, forward strand.
AACTAAAAATCAGTAACTAATGAAGTCCTTGTGGTCAATACATAAATCAAAAGAAATTAAGTCAACCCCACTCCTAAGAAGTACAAAGAACTCCTCCAAATATCACAAGAAAACTGAGAGGAACCCAGAGCCTATATTGGAGATATACTTTTGAAGAGATATATTTTCATTAAACAGCTGAAGGTGTTTTGAGAGTAATGGCACCATCAACATTCACTTCACACTATGTTATTAACCATGGGTCGCTGGTTTTATGGTTTATTCAGGCTCTTCAAAGACAACAGTCCATTTAAAGGGTAACTTGAACATTTCCTTTCTCAAATGAGGCAATTTCTGTTCTAATGTCTTCCTTTTCTTTCCATGCAGCCATTACTCTTCGGGTTCTGTGTTGACTAAAATCAATCTGAGCTCTGCTGTGACCACAAGAGACCTGGTTCCACATCAGAAATTATCATGGAAATCCAGGAGCAGTGCAAAACTCCAGGTGTGACAGACCAACAGGAAGCTCTGCAGAAATGTGTTTGCTGAGTTTTGCATCTTCTGTTGACAAACACTGCCTTCATCTCTTTGGGTTATTTTGTCCTCATTCTCCTGACTTTTACTCTGTTTGTCTCACACCCATAAATTAAGTTAGACATGAAAACCCCACATCAAAGGCTGATATGAGACACTACACCAGGCAGAAGGCTGGGTTTATTTTAAATATGTCCTAACATTCAGGAAAGTTCCTAGATACCATCAAAGTTTTTGGCTATCAGGAAACTTTATTCCCTAATGCCCTAAATCTATTATATTGTTATGACAAAAGCAAAGCACATAAAAACATTTCCTAACCACAAAGAAACGCTCTGTAAAACAAGTTAAACTCAAATAGCACAATTTTTTAACCAGTAGGAGTTATGGACCCTCAGTCCTTTTCAATCACAGGAAAAAAAGATATTTTTGTGTGCTGAGGCTGAATTTGAATTTTCAAAATACTTCTAGAGCAGCAGAACCTCAATGTACTGATTCAGTCTGGTACCAAGCACAGTAATCAAAAATAATCAAAATAATCAAAAATAAGTCTGATATGGAGCAATCTCCCAACCAGCTGTTTCAGGAAGAATTGAGTCCAAATTTTCAGAATTCACAGAAAAATGAACAATTTTTTACATCTGCAGAATGAGGAAATTGTAATTTTTTTCTAGCTTGGTTTTTTGACACTGAGGAATAGATCAGCTGGAAGTTAAACATGTTTGCCTTAATATACAAATAAAAACAAGGAAATCAGGAGCCAGCTGTTTCTCAGGTACTGTACAGACTTGTACATCTTTCCCTGAGAAACTATGAAATCTTTTCTCTAGCTTATAAATGGTCAGAGACACTCTGGAGTAAGAGCAAACCTAAAGATTTCTCACTGACAGCTGAATTTGTGAGTTGCAGTTCCTTATCAGATTGATCCTTGGCAGTCACTTTACGCAGCAATGAATATTTCAGTTATTTATTTCTGAAGTGGAGGATCCTTGTGATTAAAGACATCTGCTCCCAGAAATAGCTGGAAAGCATCAGCATGAGGCAAACATCACCCACACCACCCTGCCCGGCAGCAAGCTATCACTCTCAGAATAACAAACTGACAGATCATTTTGCAAGTAGAAGTTAAAAAAAGAAGTAAAACCTGGAAATATTCAAAGTCACCATCACACAGAGATCAGCACAGAACAGTGGATAAATACATGGATAAATACATGCAGAAGGATTTTTTTACAACTCTACAAACACACCTGGGCATTCCAATACAGCAAGAAAAAAAGTGCATTTCGTGTCTCAGGACCTGACTGTCCCAATTATTCTTTTTGCACAGAGTTACAGAAATACTCTGGGTAATTTTCCTATATCTTACCTCATTCTCTTATACTTCAGGGTCTGCTGGCCCCAGCCTGGCATCCCTGGTGCTGCTGCTCAAGGCAGTATGAGGCAAGGAAAGGCTTCCAGTCCTGTGATCCCTGCTCTGTAGCTCCATGGACTCATGCTCTGCACTGGAACAGAGGGGTCTGGGGGGTGGGGGGGGGTCTAAGGTAGCTAAATTCCTAAGGAATTAAAATCTCTGTGGTGGATGATTCCTAAACATGAGCTGTGCCTTGGGATTTTTACTTGTTCTCACAGTAATGAACTGAAGCCTCCCAGGATAAGGTATTTTTTTTTGTCATGTAAGAAAACTGAGGAGGTCCCTATGACTCTGTGAAAAAGGAGGCACCTTCCCCACAAGCAGTGGCTCTTCTGGGAGGGCCTCTCTCCACAATCCTGCATTTAAACTCCATCTCTGTCTCACTTACCCACTGCCTTGGGAGAGAACCAAAGATCAGAGTGCAGAACACCAGAACAGGAGGGTCAGGCTGGAGATCAGGGAAAGGTT